>CM056601.1:19252229-19347619 GCA_029721355.1 Tegillarca granosa
ATTAAATAAATCTTTAGAAAGGCAGAGTAATTTTTATTAGTGATCAGTAGCAAAAGTGAAGGACCCAAAGAAAAAGTTACCATGTGGCCAAAAATTATGTAACTTTGTGGTTTTAATTTTTTCTTTCTTGTTTTCATTTCTTGGTTGCAATGGCTATTTACTATTGAAAAATTTATAGCAGTATGCTTGTCTGTGGCATACTAACTTTGTGAGCTAGCAACTCAACAAAAGTTCATAGCCGTCTGTAATAAAATCTTAGAAATATCCTTGGAGATTATTACAAAGATGTGCTAATCTATAATAGCTAAATAATAATGCTGATGTGATGTTAAACAACATTACAACCAACCAATTTTTGTCCTGATTGAAGACCTACTTTACTTAGCTATCAGATCCCAAATGACTCATATAAACATGAACTTATATCAGGCAAAGATTTACATTCATAATATGATTAAAATTAATGTAATCCTAAAACTCAAATCTTTAACTAAAAACACAAACACTACCTAAGCTCTAAAAAAATCAAATAATTAGTATAATTACTCTGTAGAAATAAATTGCACACAATTAAAAACATAGGATTAAAAAAAAACAAAAATTAACAAAATAAAAGTTTTTTGACTGTCAGAATTTAAAAAATCTTAATATTTTTTAAAATATATAACTAATGACAAGAAAGCAAACACACTACCTGGTTATGTATAAATTGTTTTATAAACTAATACACAGCAAGAGTTGTGGCATGTAACTGACAAACAGATTATAACAGAGAAATACTGTAGTGTTTCACAATCTCAGTGTATAGAGACATTTCTTAGTGTTAACAAGATAAACATATTATAACTGCCTTTTGTCTTAGTATGTTATAGTACAAGAGGTAACAGAATGCTTCTGTTTGTATATAAGATGATGATTGTTTTCTCACGTTTTATTTGTTATAACCCTGATATTGAAATGGATGTGTTTCACACAATGCCTTCAGATTGTGAGCACCTTTAATCATTGAATACTTCCAGTAAAATCAGTACTTCAAGATAATAAATATATAAATACCTCACTCAGAAATGATAGAAGTCTATAAAAGAAAATTAAATCCATCCAGGTACACAAACAGTTGTGTTTCTTTAATTTCTGCATTCTGTATAAAATCTTTACACCATGTATATATGTGCCATGTATGAAGGTGCTGTTTTTAATATCTTGGTAGATACAGACATGACATAATTGAAAGGAAAATGATTTTTCATTACAGCACCCTAAACAGAATCTGAAAGATTATTTAGGTGATAGTAATAATAAACATTAAGCAGTAAGCATTGACTAAAATTGTTTCAAGGAAATAACATCAAATACACTATTAAATTTTATTCTGCAAACAGTATATTTACAAAAATTTTGATAAACTGAGTTGTGAAATAGTTATACATTTTTTAAAATGTGGTTACCATGGTATCAAACTATTTAAAAGATGTATCAAATAATTCTAATCTTTGAAAACGAAGGGATCTATTAGGTAATTCTCAACATGGTTAAGTCAGTCCTATTTAATTTGACCAAACAGATGAATAGTTTTACACCTAGTGGTGGTTGATATTTTATTAAAAATATGCTTAATAACACTGCACTGCAGTAAAAAAAAAATATGAACAAAAATAAATTTAAATTTGATATGAAGAATGTAATTTTTATATATGAAATAAAATTTAATTAAAATCTAAAGAATTTAAAAAATAATTACCCATGCCTGTACAATAAAGGAAAATAGTACTAATGATACTATTCCTTCAGCTGCTAACACAAAAATATAACAGACATCCATTATAAAGTCTAAATACCAGCTGAAATGTTTTTTTGGCAAAAATAATGACGTCTCAATATTTTGACACCAAGTTACAAATTTGATTGAAAGCATAAGATATTTATTAACGTGTGTGTGTGTGTGTGTGTGTGTATGTGTGTGTGTGTGTGTTGGGAAAAATTAATCAATTACAAGCACAAAACAAAAAACAAAATTGGATAAAATTACAAATTGCACTTATTTGACCAAACAGATGAATAGTTTTACACCTAGTGGTGGTTGATATTTTATTAAAAATATGCTTAATAACACTGCACTGCAGTAAAAAAAAAATATGAACAAAAATAAATTTAAATTTGATATGAAGAATGTAATTTTTATATATGAAATAAAATTTAATTAAAATCTAAAGAATTTAAAAAATAATTACCCATGCCTGTACAATAAAGGAAAATAGTACTAATGATACTATTCCTTCAGCTGCTAACACAAAAATATAACAGACATCCATTATAAAGTCTAAATACCAGCTGAAATGTTTTTTTGGCAAAAATAATGACGTCTCAATATTTTGACACCAAGTTACAAATTTGATTGAAAGCATAAGATATTTATTAACGTGTGTGTGTGTGTGTGTGTGTGTATGTGTGTGTGTGTGTGTTGGGAAAAATTAATCAATTACAAGCACAAAACAAAAAACAAAATTGGATAAAATTACAAATTGCACTTATTAATACACAATTAGCTAACAAATAAAAAACTATATAAACAACATTATAAAAGGTTAGAATTAGTAAAAATAAAACGAGTATTTACCTTCAAACAAAATATAAAGTACAAAGTAATTGTCCCAAAACAAACAAAGAATCAAACATTATTAAAGACTAGTGCATGTACATGTATTATTTTCAAAAAAAACTTATTCTATTTATAAGCAAACAAAAGTGGCAAGTAAAAGAGAAGATTATAACATGTTTTACTGTATATCTCTAATTCCCATTGTAAAATAATTCACATACATGCACACAAATTAATTAAAACAAATAGTCTAAGAGAGGTAATACATGTACAGTCTATCATACTATTAAGTAATTTGAGAGTAAAAAAGAGAAAATACATCTGCAAATATTTTATTTTGATATAATTCACTTGCAATTGCACTGGTAATCATCCAATAATTGGAAAATAAAAGTGTGTGAATAACTCCAAATCACAATTTCACAAAATTAACGGACGTAGAAAGTTTTCCATTTACAGTACATATGTATCAGAAATATTACCTAACAACAAGTTCAAAGTACCATAAACTGCTAAAGCTATACAATTTTTTAACAATCAATCTCCTAGAGTCTGATACTGAGGTGTAAACCAATCAAAGCAAAAACATGTACTGGAACATTATTTGGAATTGTCATTCTAAAATGGAATTTATTTAGTAACATTACAATTTTCAGTTTTAAAACTTCTTTTAAACTTTGTGAATTGTTAAAAAATATAAACATGTTTGCTATTTCTGCTATTTTTAAAAGGGAATCTATCTTAATAAAAACACATTTCTGTGATGTAAAAAATTGTTGGACTAGATACTCCCAATAAAATAGATGCTCAACTAAGTCACCATTTTAAAGATATAGGCAATGTCAAGCACTGTTTGACTAGGTCATCCAAATAAAACCAGATATTGATAATATCAAACATGTTTGGACTAGATAATATCAATGGAAAAAAATGTCTGTTATGTAAAAAACTGTTAAACTAGGTCATTAAAAGTCATCAGATGTCAAACAATGAAGAATTAAGTTTTCCCAACAAGCAGATGTTGATTGTGTAAATCATTGTAGAACTAGATCAGTGATACATATTTGAAACCTTACATATGTTTGTATTAAAATTTTTAAGCTTAAATTTGTGTTAGCAACTTTTTCTTAACTGCAAATTTTGGATTTTCGACTTTGCAATTAAGCAATGATACTTATATGAAAGCAGATAGTACATGTAATCAACAAAATCTGTTAAAAAGAGCAGGGCATTCACTGACTTTAAATACTAATCAATCATCATATAACTGATAATTTACAACATCAAAATCTTAAAATTATAAAACTTAAATTGTACCATAAAAATCCTATAACATGAAGAAATTAAACAAGAGGCCCAAGATGGCCCTAATTTGCTCACCTGAGTTTAAACGTAACCAGTATGTCTTGATAATACCTGGTTAAGTCATAACATGTTGCCTCATTAGAAGTGGTTTCAGAGAACATTATTTTGATTGTTTTGGTTTTTAGCTATGTAGGTCACTTTGACCTACTTTTGGTAGCCATAGCAACCAGAAACACAAATGTGAATGGCAATGGTCTATAGATGCTATTGACTCATATGAGTGAAATGTGACCAGTAGTGTCTGAAAAAAAGTGTTTTGATGGATGGATGGATGGCAGAGTGCCTATCCATAACAAAAGCTCACATGAGCAATTTTCAGATCCGGATTTAAGACTTTACAGATATGACACATTAATTAAAATAATTTTTAAAAAATTGTAAAAGTCAACTGCAAATTATTTTTTAAAAAATTTGTTCAATTAGTTTGAATTATGTCACATAACAGTGAATTTGTAAAAAAAAAAAAAAAAGAAAGAAAAATTCAAGGTTTTAGCTATATCTACATATAATCAGAATCACATGTATTTCAAAAATAATAATAACAATAAAAAGTAAAAATTCATAAAATTATTCCATGCACCATTGTAAGTCATAAAATTCAGAAATTAAAAGAAAAGAAAAAAAAAAAGTGGCCTCACTGGGATTTGAACCCTCAACCCTTGGGTTGCTAGAATTGAAAATGAAAAAGGTTGAAAAAAGCGACTTATATTTTACCGAATTTCATGAAAATTGTCAAACATATGTTTCTTCACATAAGAAAATGATGTTTGGAAAAAGAATTCACCTAAATTTATTCATTATTGTAATTTTGGATAAAAAAGTACTATTTACAATGTATAAAAAATAAACGCAAAAACGCGTAACCTAATTTTTCACAAGAATTTTTGAAATTCACAAACTTGGTATATAAGATGATTTAGATGCCAAATATCACATCAGATTTTATCTCGATGAAGTGGTTTTGGAGAAAAAGATTTTTTTAGTTTTCAACTATGTAGGTCAATGTGACCTACATTTGGTAGCTCGGGCAACCAAAAACAAAAATCTAAAAGGCAATGTTCTACAGATGCTTTTGACCAAGTTTGAACAAAATGTGACCAGAAGTTTCTTAGAAGAAGTCGTTTGAAGCAATTGTTGACAGACGGATGGACGACGGAGGGTCTGCCCCTATTGATACCAATAGCTCACTTGAGCACTTTGTGCTCAGGTGAGCTAAAGAAAAAAAAAAAAAAAAAAAAAAAAAAAAAACCCTGCAATTTTTACACTGATTCTTTTGATAGATATATTACAAAAATATATATATTTGCATTTCCATATTTTTTCAATATTATACACTAAATGCAATATACAGCTACATAAATCTGTTGCAAATATATCCATATTACAATACCTAAAAGAACAAATAAGGATGGAACATAATAAATAGAATTTTAATTTAAATTTAATTCAAGTCTTCCAATATATATATGGAGGATGATTAGATGAATGGTTCTGTTACTTTAAATGATTCTTTTCAGCCTAAAATTTAAACTATCTTAATAAATTACAATATAAGATTTTTTCAAATACATGCATAAGTTTAGGTATGTCTTTTAAAGCTGACCTTTAACCTTTTTATGTATTTAGTATGACTTTTCATTTCTATATTGCTTTGTTTAGTTCCTTTTACTATATACAAATGTAGCTAGTAAGAACTTTTAGTAGATTGGAGTAATGAAGTTTTTCTCCTCAAGCAAAATATTTTAATTATATAAGATCATTGAGAAAACTAGAGTATTAGAGACAACCATAACTTTAGCTCTAACTGAACTATGGTGACCTCTACTGACATATTTTTCTCTGATTTACGGTAACTGATAACAGACCTTTACAAATTTGTGGTAAGGACTTACAAAGTAATACTCTGACAATGAACCATTTTATTTATATTTAGGCAACATTGACCTTCTAAATGATATTAATGCAATGAGAAAACAGTTTATTCAGGGACACTAAAAGTCAAAAAGTTGCCCTTTATCACCAACAGCTAACATTGTAAATCATAATAACATTCAAATTTTCTTTGACAATTATTTTTGTATGATTCTATTCTCTGATTATAAAGTGTTTACTAGTAAGCTGTTTTCAAAAAATGTGAAATTAAAAACATAATATAAACAAAAATTTATAAAGCTCAAACTTGATTTAGCCTTCTCCATACAAACAGCTAACACACCTGAGTAAACATGCCATTAATTAATAACATTAATTACATAAAACAAATAAAACAAAGTCATGAAACAGTAAAACTTTGATAACTGACAAATATACCTATAGTAGTAATCATCTGACCCCAGTTTCACAATCATTCACTTAATTAAGTGTACACTCAACTCAAATAATCTGATTTTTCTCTCATTAATATTTTTAAAAAGTTTTCATTTTATCCAGCAATTTTTTGTTTTGTTCAATAAATTACACTAAACCATTTAAATACAACAATAGATATTCAATTTTAACTCTGTGCTATCTTAAAAATTGACACTGAAATATTCCCTAATTTGAGCTGAGTGTACACTCAATTCAGTGAACGATTGTGAAACTGAGACAGGCTGGGATTGTGAAACTGAGACAGGCTAGTCCATATCTTGATCATCCTGGTAACTCAGAAAAAATAGAAGTTCAACGTACTTGAAGTTATCCAAGTTTCACTGCATAAAGTCATGATTGGATTTCTGGCCTTTATCATAGAATGGAATTTATCTATCATTTTCCCTTGGTGTCTTTGTAGGAGATTTTGCCTGTCATTCCCACATTCAGTCTTTGTAGGAGATTTTGCATGTCATTCCTCTTTTCAGTCTTTGTATGAGATTTTATTTGTCATTCTCCTTTGTTAACTTTTGCTGGTCCATTCTGATAAACATTTGTAACAGCTGGAGTATACTCATGAGGCTTTAACCTAATATCTGACCATTTATATACCTGAAATGTAACCATATCATATAAAATAAAACAAAAATCCAATTAGTCTTACCTCATGTAAAATGAAAAAAATTAACATAAAATATAATTAATTTTTGAAAATATTAGCAAACTTTAGAAATGTGACAGTCAAAGAGAGGGCCCTGTTCTGACCTTATATGATTCTCTTCTTTTTACTTACATTGTTAGTATAATAGGACTAATTTACGGATATCTTATTATGTAAGTATTGTGTGTGATCTAGAAAGCTTTACATACATACTAAAATCCTGGTCACCTATGGGGAACCCAGTATTGTGACTGATACCTAAACCACAGCAACAATAAATGCCTTAACAATAATCTTCACAACAAAGTTTTATCAATGTTAACATGAACAAGAGTTTGTTACAAAGATGACTATTTTTCTCAGCCACAACAATTTGTGCTGTGTGTAAATAATATTTTGAATCTGTATTCCACATACCTTAATATTCTAAATTAAGTTGTTCCTTAAGCACAAAAAAATAAAGATAAATGGAAGAGTTGTGTTAAACTAGATGAGAAAACCAAATATGGAAAAAGTATATAAGAATAAAAACCTTATTAAATCCTGTATGATTCATGTGTCCTTCACAACAAATACCTAGGCTACCCTAGCAGTAGCCCAATCTGTTTCTAATGTTAAAACTCCCCAAAAATTATTTGAGCAACACAGTAAAAATATGAGACCATCTAAAGATAATATGAAAGTAGTTTTTTCTCTAGTAGTGGTTTGATGCACAATGTGCATGCAAAATCACACATGCAATTCATGAAAAGGGAGGGAAGACACATCATTCCAACTCAACTTTTGGTATAGAATCAGATATATAAGCATAAAAGTATAAATATACATGTAGTATATAAAAAAGTGAAAGTCATTTTTCATTCAAGAAAATGTATGTCAAAACTGACATCGTGTGGTAATAATAATGCACACACCCATGCACATAAAACATGCTTTACAATACCTAGTGCTCACCTGCACTGTGGTCAGGTAAATACCGATTCTTTGAACTATAATTTTGTATAATCTCTCTCTCTCTCTCTCTCTCTCTCTCTCTCTCTCTCTCTCCTAGTTTGGCTTACAGAACAATAGACCATTATTAAGGCAATAAGTCCACCAGCTATAACATCATGTGGATGGTGTTTATGGTCGCGTACTCTGGTAATGGAGGCATAAGCAGCCCAGTATACACACAGAGCCTGTATTGTTGGATATATCAGGTTCTGGTATCTATATCTATTTATGTATCTTTCTTGAACATAAAACTGAAAATAAAGAAGAAAAAATATGATAGGCTGCCAACACATCTAGATTGTTAAAATACATTACTAAAAATGTATCAATGGGCACTTGCCAGCAATGTTGATGCTGAAACAAATTGACAAACATACAGTTGACATAGAGAATATCAGATAAGCAGCTAGCTTGGGAATGACACTGACAGACCATTGACAGGGTGCATTTTGCAAATATGGGATGAGGCTTGCTGAGCACTAATATGTCTTCATTTTAACAGACTTGATCTTCATTACAAGCACTGTGTCACCACTACGAGTAAATTGTCTTCATAACAATTCTGGAGAAAACCACCGACCTTCAGCAAGCGAACTGACAAACTTTCTCACACTAGGATCTGTCCCCAGTGGGATTCAAACCCAGGCGGTAATGGGCACTGTGATCCGTAAGAGCGTGCTTTAGACCACTCGGCCACCGAGGCCCCTTCAAATAAAATGATGTGTAATTAAAAGAGCTATGTCTTCATTTCAAGTGTCAAGTCTTTATCATGAGTGCTATGTCATCATTACAAGTGTCAAGTCTTTATCATGAGTGCTATGTCATCATTACAAGTATTAAGTCTTTATCATGAGTGCTATGTCATCATTACAAGTGTCAAGTCTTTATCATAAGTGATATGTCATCATTACAAGTGTGAAGTATTTATCATGAGTGATATGCCATCATTACAAGTGTGAAGTATTTATCATGAGTGCTATGTCATCATTGAAAGTGACAAGTCTTTATCATGAGTGCTATGTCATCATTAAAAGTGACAAGTCTTTATCATGAGTGCTATGTCATTATTACAAGTGTCAAGTCTTTATCATGACTGCTATGTCATCATTACAAGTGTCAAGTCTTTATCATGAGTGCTATGTCATCATTACAAGTGTCAAGTCTTTATCATGACTGCTATGTCATCATTACAAGTGTCAAGTCTTTATCATGAGTGCTATGTCATCATTACAAGTGTCAAGTCTTTATCATGAGTGCTATGTCATTATTACAAGTGTCAAGTCTTTATCATGACTGCTATGTCATCATTACAAGTATCAAGTCTTTATCATGAGTGCTATGTCATCATTACAAGTATAAAGTCTTTATCATGAGTGCTATGTCATCATTACAAGTGTCAAGTCTTTATCATGACTGCTATGTCATCATTACAAGTGTCAAGTCTTTATCATGAGTGCTATGTCATTATTACAAGTGTCAAGTCTTTATCATGACTGCTATGTCATCATTACAAGTGTCAAGTCTTTATCATGACTGCTATGTCATCATTACAAGTGTCAAGTCTTTATCATGAGTGCTATGTCATCATTGAAAGTGACAAGTCTTTATCATGAGTGCTATGTCATCATTAAAAGTGACAAGTCTATCATGAGTGCTATGTCATCATTAAAAGTGTCAAGTCTTTATCATGACTGCTATGTCATCATTACAAGTGTCAAGTCTTTATCATGAGTGCTATGTCATCATTAAAAGTGTCAAATCTTTATCATGAGTGCTATGTCATCATTACAAGTGTCAAGTCTTTATCATGAGTGCTATGTCATTATTAAAAGTGTCAAATCTTTATCATGAGTGCTATGTCATCATTACAAGTGTCAAGTCTTAATCATGAGTGCTATGTCATCATTACAAGTGTGAAGTATTTATCATGAGTGCTATGTCATCATTACAAGTATAAAGTCTTTATCATGAGTGCTATGTCATCATTACAAGTATAAAGTCTTTATCATGAGTGCTATGTCATCATTACAAGTGTCAAGTCTTTATCATGAGTGCTATGTCATCATTACAAGTGTCAAGTCTTTATCATGAGTGCTATGTCATCATTACAAGTGTCAAGTCTTTATCATGAGTGCTATGTCATCATTACAAGTGTCAAGTCTTTATCATGAGTGCTATGTCATCATTACAAGTGTCAAGTCTTTATCATGAGTGCTATGTCATCATTACAAGTGTCAAGTCTTTATCATGAGTGCTATGTCATCATTAAAAGTGTTTAGTCTTACCACTATTAAGTGTCCATAGTGTTATGTTTTCATTTCAAGTGCCATGTTTTCTGAAAAAATGCTATGTCCTTATTATAAAGGATATGTTTACATAGGAAGTGCTACGTCTTCATCGTTAGTATTACAAGTACAGCAGAACTCCGATGACTTGAATTCAAAGGTACTGCATGTCTTAATTGGATTAAGAGATAGAAGAACTGGGTATATCAAACACTGTCTCATTAAATCAATTACTAATCCCATGTCACACTCAAAATTTCAGGTATCTGTCTAGACTAATATGGTTTCAGTTTGTGTTTTTTAACAAGGACTGGCCACATGTCGTTCTGAGAAAAATTGTACATGTGTATTCAAAAGAATTTGAATTTTCAAATTTTCTCGAAATTTTTCGAGCGAGTGGGTATTTAAGTTAACACAGTTTGACCCATCAAAGTTTAGTCACATAGGATATTATAGGAAATTAATCAGGACCGACAGATAACTTCATATTATCTGGGGTATTCAAGGTATCGACATTTAATTGATTATGTTTGAATGTACTTAGTATTATTTACAAACACTGTCTCCATTACAGTTAATATGTTTTCATTATAAACATGTTTTCATTACTAGTGATATGTGATATGTGTACATTACAAGTACTGCATTTTATTACAAAGCACTGTGTCTGCATTTTTGTATAATGTCTTCATTACAAGTACATATTATATATTTAGCAATGTGTTCATGCTTTTATTACAATTGGCGCATTCATGTGATACTGTTTTATTATGAGTCTTTTGTCTTCATCACAAGTGCTTTGGACTCAATGCAAGTGCTATGTCTTAAATGCTGTGTTGTATTCATTACAATTTATATACTGAATCTTCATTACAAGCAATTCTTCCTCTCAAGTGACCTAACTCAACATTAACCAGATATTAATACTCAATGTCATCATCAGGCATACATACTTATGAATTTTATTTCATATATTAAAATTGATCCATCTTTATGAAAGATGTTCATTGCATTTAAAATGTGTGTATACTGTATTTACTTCAGTTCTTATTAAAATTTACAAATATTTCAGAAAAAAATGAATATTAGAAGAGTTATTAAAGTAATCAGACAATTTATAAACTTATCGGGTTGTGGTTAAATCTAGTTTCAAAAGCAAGAAAACTGATAGAGCACAAGATTCCCTCCATATATTCCCTAGATAAAATGTGGTATAAATTATATACATATGTAGTTCCCTGTACAGCTCCCTCATTGTACCCCCAACCAAATGTTTGTACAAATTAGAAAGCATATAACTAAGAATAATGAAATAAAATATCTAAGACCTATAGAAATCAAAATAAGAAATAGTTCTGACAATCCTTTCCCAAACTGGTCCTCTCTACTTGTGCAAATCTAAAAGCTCTTTATAACTGCTATCATTGCTATGGGTTGATCCTGTTTACACAAGGGCTTTTCATTGCCATAGCCTTTACTTGTTAACTATATATCATTGTAATGGATTATGATGTTAACTGTAACATTGTGTAGGGTGTGATCTATCCCTCTAAAGTTAGCCATAACCACATGCTAAGTAGTACAAAGCAGATCAGAACCAACTACAAAAATTCCCAAACTACATAAACTTGTGTTTAGATTAATTCCCGGGATAATCAAGACCCATACGGGTCCAAACCTGCTTTGCCTGGGCATTATTATCACAGGTCTTATTTCTCATATTAAGAAATAGTGTATCTTTAGTAGTTTATAACATAAAAAATAAGTGCCTGTGATTATTTCAACCAGGAATAGTCAGAAATATTTATACTACAAATTTTGCAACAGCTGTGAAACACATATATCGAATACTGCTGTTTCATAAAATGTTCTCCCAAGCACAAGTATGATATTTAGTGACTATGTATAAAAAATATTAGGTCACAAACATACCATGTAATGATTATATCCTACTAATTTGGTGTTGAAATTAAAGTTTTGAATCATTAAGTTAACTTGTACATCTGCATCAAGCAATTCATGGTTTCCATTTTGTTGTGAGAATATACTGGAAGTAAGAAAGAGTGTAGTAGCCACATGTACATTGCATAAAAACAGTCTGAATAACATTATTGGGTTGGATGAATTTCATAGCTACTGTAAAATAAGCAGAAAGTTGTTGAGGAAAAAACAGGCAATATGTAAAGAATAACACATATTGAAACACTGATTATAAATGTACTTACTTTGGAATGACATTGCCATTAAATCTTTTAATGTGCCAATTGTCATTTCATAAATGTTGTATCATGTTCCTGAATGTGTTGTTGCTAAATACATGTTTTTAAAGTAACAAACTACTATTTTTAACTTAAATACTGTGACAAAATGAGTTTAACTATTATTCCTTATGCGAGTATCATGATAGCACATACAGCTGCATTATCAAATTTTAACATATGTGTCTTATGGATTACACAAACTTTGTGCTGTTCATATGCTTTTTATGTAAAAAAATGACAAAGTTCCATATGCAATAATTTTTCCAAAAAATCATCAAATGTCACCAAAATAGAAGGTGCACATCAATGATGTGTGCAAAACAACTGGGTAAAATTTTATTTAATTTGGATAAAGTTTATAGGAGTTATGGATTGTAAACACAACCATGTACAGTTGAGATGTGACAGACAGACTGATGGAATGACAGACTGATGGACACATTCCAGCCATTATTAGACCTGTTTTCGCCTCTTGCGACGCAGGTAATATAAATATTAATTTGTGCAATTTGCTAAAAACTGCTGACGCAATGTTGAAACTATGTTCAACCAAGCAATCTTGCAGACTTAAACATGGCCAATTGAAATATGTATATTTTTATTGCACTTACAATAACAAGCATCATGCCAAAAACACTGACTCCTGAGTGGCTGGAAGGAAAACTCCGCCTAAAATAAACAAAATATAAAACAATATCTTAAAATAAAATTTTGCATTTCAATCAACAGTCATAAACATGAGTAGCTGACCAATAAACTAAACCAGAAAAAAACTTATTTTAACTACACTGGTGACTCATTCTCACAACTATTCAGAGTTTTTGCAGAATATTGTTGCAACATTGCATGGTCAAAATATTAAATGACTATCAGTTTAAATTGATCAGTGTTTCTTATGTCGTTTAACTAATTATGATCAGCAGAGATTTTTTGTATGTTTAAGAAGTGAATGACATTTTTTTGTTATGTGTAACCAGAATATAAAACAGAGATTCTATAATTTTAAGTAACCTTGTCTCTTTTAATGATGATAGCACAATTTGTATGTTTAAGAAGTGAATGACATTTTTTTGTTATGTGTAACCAGAATATAAAACAGAGATTCTATAATTTTAAGTAACCTTGTCTTTTTTAGTGATGATAGCACAATTTGGAGGCTTAACCATGCCACTTATCAAATCTTCCTGACTATTGTTGTACTACCACGAAAAACTAAAAACCTTACAAAATGGCACACTAGTACTAGCCTGAATAAGGTTCAAGCACAGACAGTAACTAAGAAGTTCTGTGGTTTGAGATTAAAAACCTGCCACTGATGTGATGTATAAATAACATAACAAAATTTCAATCTAAAACTTTCTTACCATGATTCCATATAATAAATATCTTTTTCACTTGTTCTAGTGCAATTGAATTCTGTCACATATTTTGAACAGTCTATTTTTGACCAATCAGGTTTACAAATATCAAAGAAATGTGGTCTTAATGCTCCATAATGAAGTTTAATAAGATTGACAATTAAGTAGTTAAAAAATCCACCAAAACAGAAACTTGTAATAAATCTGTATGCTGCATAACGAGGTAAATCTCTCAGAGATAAAACTGCTAGCTGTAACAAAAGAAATGAGATTATTTAAGCATTATGATGTCAGTTAATGTTTCTATCACTGTAAGATGATATATGGCTACTTGTTCCTAAGGATGTCATTCCCCTCATAAGATGATACATGTATATATATACATTTATCTTAATTCATAAATGTCATAAGCAAAACCTGTAAATGTTTGCCTGGTTGTACGATGGTTTATAGTTATCCATCTATTACCACATGATAACAAGTGAACGTTTCCCTCATTGTAGGATGGTTTATAGTTATCCATCTATTACCACAAGATAACAAGTGAACGTTTCCCTCATTGTAGGATGGTTTATAGTTATCCATCTATTACCACAAGATAACAAGTGAACGTTTCCCTCATTGTAGGATGGTATATAGTTATCCATCTATTACCACATGATAACAAGTGAACGTTTCCCTCATTGTAGGATGGTTTATAGTTATCCATCTATTACCACATGATAACAAGTGAACGTTTCCCTCATTGTAGGATGGTATATAGTTATCCATCTATTACCACATGATAACAAGTGAACGTTTCCCTCATTGTAGGATGGTTTATAGTTATCCATCTATTACCACATGATAACAAGTGAACGTTTCCCTCATTGTAGGATGGTTTATAGTTATCCATCTATTACCACAAGATAACAAGTGAACGTTTCCCTCATTGTAGGATGGTTTATTGTTATCCATCTATTACCACAAGATAACAAGTGAACGTTTCCCTCATTGTAGGATGGTTTATAGTTATCCATCTATTACCACAAGATAACAAGTGAACGTTTCCCTCATTGTAGGATGGTCTATAGTTATCCATCTATTACCACAAGATAACAAGTGAACGTTTCCCTCATTGTAGGATGGTTTATAGTTATCCATCTATTACCACATGATAACAAGTGAACGTTTCCCTCATTGTAGGATGGTTTATAGTTATCCATCTATTACCACATGATAACAAGTGAACGTTTCCCTCATTGTAGGATGGTTTATAGTTATCCATCTATTACCACATGATAACAAGTGAACGTTTCCCTCATTGTAGGATGGTTTATAGTTATCCATCTATTACCACAAGATAACAAGTGAACGTTTCCCTCATTGTAGGATGGTTTATAGTTATCCATCTATTACCACAAGATAACAAGTGAACGTTTCCCTCATTGTAGGATGGTTTATAGTTATCCATCTATTACCACAAGATAACAAGTGAACGTTTCCCTCATTGTAGGATGGTTTATAGTTATCCATCTATTACCACAAGATAACAAGTGAACGTTTCCCTCATTGTAGGATGGTTTATAGTTATCCATCTATTACCACAAGATAACAAGTGAACGTTTCCCTCATTGTAGGATGGTTTATAGTTATCCATCTATTACCACAAGATAACAAGTGAACATTTCCCTCATTGTAGGATGGTTTATAGTTATCCATCTATTACCACAAGATAACAAGTGAACGTTTCCCTCATTGTAGGATGGTTTATAGTTATCCATCTATTACCACATGATAACAAGTGAACGTTTCCCTCATTGTAGGATGGTATATAGTTACCCCTCTTTTACCACATTATAAAAAGTGAACATTTCCCTCATTGTAAGATGGTATATAGTTATCCCTCTTTTACCACATTATAAAAAGTGAACATTTCCCTCATTGTAGGATGGTATATAATAAAACATCTATTACCACGCGATAAGTGAACATTTCCCTCATTGTAGGATGGTATATAGTTATCCATCTATTACCACATTATAAAAAGTGAACATTTCCCTCATTGTAGGATGGTATATAATAAAACATCTATTACCACGTGATAAGTGAACGTTTCCCTCATTGTAAGATGGTATATAGTTATCCCTCTTTTACCACATTATAAAAAGTGAACAATTCCCTTATTGTAGGATGGTATATAATTAAACATCTATTACCATGTGATAAGTGAACGTTTCCCTCATTCCCTCACAGTTATCCCTCTATTACCACATGATAACAAGTGAACGTTTCCCTCATTGTAGGATGGTATATAATAAAACATCTATTACCACGTGATAAGTGAACGTTTCCCTCATTGTAGGATGGTATATAGTTATCCATCTATTACCACATTATAAAAAGTGAACATTTCCCTCATTGTAGGATGGTATATAATAAAACATCTATTACCACGTGATAAGTGAACGTTTCCCTCATTGTAGGATGGTATATAGTTATCCATCTATTACCACATTATAAAAAGTGAACATTTCCCTCATTGTAGGATGGTATATAATAAAACATCTATTACCACGTGATAAGTGAACGTTTCCCTCATTGTAAGATGGTATATAGTTATCCCTCTTTTACCACATTATAAAAAGTGAACAATTCCCTTATTGTAGGATGGTATATAATTAAACATCTATTACCATGTGATAAGTGAACGTTTCCCTCATTCCCTCACAGTTATCCCTCTATTGCCACATGATAACAAGTGAATGTTTCCCTCATTGTAGGATGGTTTATAGTTATCCCTCTATTACCACATAATAACAAGTGAATGTTTTCCTCATTGTAGGATGGTTTATAGTTATCCCTCTATTACCACATGATAACAAGTGAATGTTTCCCTTATTGTAGGATGGTATATATTTACCCCTCTATTACCACATAATAACAAGTGAATTTTTACCTCATTGTAGGATGATATACAGTTATCTCTCTATTACCACATTATAACAAGTGAACGTTTCCCTCATTGTAGGATGATATACAGTTATCTCTCTATTACCACATTATAACAAGTGAACGTTTCCCTCATTGCAGGATGATATACAGTTATCTCTCTATTACCACATTATAACAAGTGAACGTTTCCCTCATTGTAGGAGGGTATACAATGATCCCTCTTTTACCACATTAAAACAAGTGTATGTTTCCCTCATTAAAGGATTGTATACAGTTATCCATCTATTACCACATAATAACAAGTGAAAGTTTCCCCTCATTGTAGGATGGTATATAATTATACATCTATTGCCACATGATAACAAGTGAACGTTTCCCTCATTGTAGGATTGTATAAAGTTATCCCACTATTACCACAAAATAACAATTGAAAGTTTCCCCTCATTGAAAGATGGTATATAATTATACATCTATTACCACATAATAACAAGTGAAAGTTTCCCCTCATTGTAGGATTGTATAAAGTTATCCCACTATTACCACATAATAACAACTGAAAGTTTCCCCTCATTGTAGGATGGTGTAAAGTCATCTGTCAAATGATATATAGTTTTTTAAAACTGTAAATTGCATAACCGATTACTGTTGTCCATAATGTAGAATTTAAAATACCCCTATACTGGACAGTATACCCCTGTGCAGAATGAAATACCTCTGTACAGAAAAGATACCCCTGTTCAGGATGATATACCTATGTACAGAATTGAATACCCTGTTCAGGATGATATATCTCTGGACAGAATTGAATATCTTTGTTTAGAATGATATACCTCTGTACAGAATTGGATATCCTTGTCCACAATGATATACCTCAGTACAGAAATGGATACCCCTGTTCAGGATGATATACCTCCATACAGAATTGGATACCCTGTATACTTTGTACAGAATTGGATACCTTTGTTCACAATGATATACCTGAATAAACTGTTTAAGATTATATACCTCTGTACAAAATTAGATACCATTGTTTAGGATGATATACCTCTGTACAGAATTAGATACCTTGTTCAGGATGATATACCTCTGTACAGAAATGAATACCCCTGATCTGGATAATATACCTCTGTACAGAATTCGACACCCCTGTTCAGAATGATATACCTCAGTACAGAAATGGATATCCTTGTTCACAAGGATATACCTGAATACCCTGTTAAGGATTTTATATCTCTGTACAGAATTGGATACCCATGTTCAGGATGATATACCTCTGTACAGAATTCGATAACCCTGTTCAGGTTAATATACCTCTGTATAGAATTAAATACCCCTGTTCAGGATGATATGCCTCGGTACACAAATGGATACCCCTGTTCAGGATGATATACCTCTTTACCCTACCTCTGACTAAATTCTATGATAGTGATTGGCTAAATTGAATCACATGACCAACCCAGTATCATTCCGTACATAGCCGCACGCGCAAAAATACTGGGTCAGCAAGGCTGATACCGGGTGGGTTAGAGTTACGTCCCCTGTCGCTAACGTAAACGTCAACAAAAATGACCTAGTTTTAACTCTTTGTATACGTCACAAGTACGTCATTTTACAAATTTCTACTGTGTAGGGGCGGTTCAAATTTTTTTTAATTATAACTTATTTATTTATTTATTTATTTTGAAGTTCAAATTAATGTTATATTATTAAATAACATGCATTAAACCTTATTAAGTGATATTCCTTGTTGTAATATTTTTTTGCAGTCGGATATTTTTTGATTTTTAATTTATTTCATCGGCAATATTTCTATTTTTAAAAAAATAGATCTAGCATTCGGTCATCGGTAGGGTAAAAAAGTTACACGGTTTGTAAGTGTCCGGTACGGAATGATACAGGGTCAGTAGAAAAGATACCGGATTCGGCTCACGCCTCACCCGGTATCTTTTCTACTGACCCTGTATCATTCCGTACCGGACACTTACAAACCATGTAACTTATAGTACAGAATTGGATACTCCTGTTCAGGATGATATACCTAAGTAGAGAATTGTATACTTCTGTTCAGGATGATATACCTCTATACAGAATTGGATACCCATGTTCAGGATCTTATACCTCTGTAAATAATTGGATATCTTTGTTCACAATGATATACCTGGATAATCTTTTTAGGATGATATACCTCTGTACAGAAATGGATGTCCTGTTCAGGATGATATATCTCTAAACAGAATTGAATATCCTTGTTTAAGATGAGATACCTCTGTAATGGATATCCTTGTTCACAATGATAAACCTCAGTACAGAATTGGATACCCCTGTTCAGGATGATGTACCTCCATACAAAATTGGATACCCTGTTCTGGATGATGTATACTATGTACAGAATTGGATATCCTTGTTCACAATGATATACCTGAATACTCTGTTAAGGATTATATACCTCTGTACAAAATTGGATACCTTGTGCAGGATGATTTACCTCTGTTCAAAAATGAATACCCCTGTTCAAAATTTTATATCTCTGTACAGAATTGGATACCCCTGTTTAGAATGATATACTTCAGTACAGAAATAGATATACTTTTTAACAAGGATATACCTGGATACCCTGTTTAGGATTTTATACCTCTGTACAGAATGGGAAACCCCTGTTCAGGTTAATATACCTCTGTATAGAATTGAATACCCCTATTCAGGATGATATACCTCTGTGCAGAAATAGATACCCCTGTTCAGGATGATATACCTCTGTACAGAATTGGAAACCCTTGTTCAGGATGATATACCTAAGTACAGAATTGAATACTCCTGTTCAGGATGATACCTCTATATAGAATTGGATACCCATGTTCAGGATCTTATACCTAATATGTAAATAATTGGATATCCTTGTTCAAAATGATATACCTGGATAATCTGTTTAGGATTACATACCTCTATACAGAATTGGATACCCCTGTTTAGGATGATATACCTCTCTACAGAAATGGATGTCCTGTTAAGGTTGATATATCTCTGAACAAAATTGAATATCCTTGTTTAAGATGATATACCTTCGTACAGAATTGGATATCCTTGTTCACAATGATATACCTCAGTACAGAAATGGATACCCCTGTTCAGGATGATATACCTCCATACAGAATTGGATACCCTTGTTCACAATGATATACCTGAATACCCTGTTTAGGATTATACACCTCTGTACAAAATTGGATACCCATATTTAGGATGACATACCTCTGTACAGAATTGAAAACCCTGTTCAGGATTATATACCTCAGTACAGAAATGGAAACCCCTGTTCAGGATGATATACCTCTAAACAGAATTGGATACCCTGTTCTGGATGATATATACTTAGTACAGAATTGGATACCCTTGTTCACAATGATATACCTGAATACCTTGTTAAGGATTATATACCTCTGTACAAAATTGGATACCCCTGTTTAGGATGATATACCTCCATACTGAATTAGATACCTTGATAAGGATGATATACCTCTGTGCAGAAATGAATACCCCTGTTCAGGTCTTAATACCTCTGTACAGAATTGGATACCCCTGTTCAGAATGATATACCTCAGTACAGAAATGGATACCCTTGTTCACAAGGATATACCTGGATACCCTGTTTAGTATTTTATAACTGTGTAAAGAATTGGATACCCATGTTCAGGATGATATACCTCTGTACAGAATTGGATACCCCTGTTTAGGTTAATATACCTCTGAATAGAATTGAATACCCCTATTCAGGATGATATGCCTCTGTACACAAATGGATACCCCTGTTCAGGATGATATACCTCTGTACAGAAATAGATACCCCTGTTCAGGATGATATACCTCTGTACAGAATTAGATACCCTTGTTCAGGATGATATACCTAAATACAGAATTGAATACTCCTGTTCAGGATGATATACCTCTGTACACAAATTGTATACCCATGTTCAGGATCTTATACCTCTGTAAAGAATGGGATATCCTTGTTCACAATGATATACCTGGATAATCTATTTAGGATTACATACCTCTGTACAGAATAGGATACCCCTGTTCAGGATGCTATACCTCGATACAGAATTAGATACCCTTGTTCACAATGATTTACCTGAATACCCTGTTCAGGATGATATACCCCTGTACAAAATTGGATACCCCTGTTTAGGATGATATACCTCTGTACAGAATTGAATACCCTGTTCAGGATGACAAACCTATGTACAGAATTGAATATCCTGTTCAGGATGATATACCTCTGTAAAGAAATGGATACCCTGTTCAGGATAATATCTCTGAACAAATTGACTATTCTTGTTCACAATGATATACCTCAGTACAGAAATGGATACCCCTGTTCAGGATGATATACCTCCATAATGAATTAGATTCCTTGATAAGGATGATATACCTCTGTGCAAAAATGAATACCCCTGTTCAGGATTTAATACCTCTGTACAGAATTGGATACCCCTGTTCAGAATGATATACCTCAGTACAGAAATGGATACCCTTGTTCACAAGGATATACCTGGATACCCTGTTTAGTATTTTATAACTCTGTAAAGAATTGGATATCCATGTTCAGGATGATATACCTCTGTACAGAATTGGATACCCCTGTTTAGGTTAATATACCTCTGTATAGAATTGAATACCCCTATTCAGGATGATATGCCTCTGTACACAAATGGATACCCCTGTTCAGGATGATATACCTCTGTACAGAAATAGATACCCCTGTTCAGGATGATATACCTCTGTACAGAATTAGATACCCTTGTTCAGGATGATATACCTAAATACAGAATTGAATACACCTGTTCAAGATGATATACCTCTATACAGAATTGTATACCCACGTTCAGGATCTTATACCTCTGTAAAAAATTGGATATCCTTGTTCACAATGATATACCTGGATAATTTATTTAAGATTACATACCTCTGTACATAATAGGATACCCCTGTTTAGGATGATATACCTCTGTACAGAAATGGATGTCCTGTTCAGGATGATATATCTCTGAACAGAATTGAATATCCTTGTTTAGGATGATATACCTCTGTACAGAATTGGATATCCTTGTTCACAATGATATATCTATATAATCTGTTTAGGATTACATACCTCTATACAGAATTGGATACTCCTGTTTAGAAAGATATACCTCTGTACAGAATTGGATATCCTTGTCCACAATGATATACCTCAGTAAAGAAATGGATACCCCTGTTCAGGATGATATACCTCCATACAGAATTGGATACCCTGTTCTGGATGAAATATACTATGTACAGAATTGGATACCCTTTGTTCAGGATGATATACCTACGTACAGAATTGAATACTCCTGTTCAGGATGATATACCTCGATACAGAATTGGATACCCTTGTTTACAATGATATACCTGAATACCCTGTTTAGGATTATATACCTCTGTACTAAATTGGATACCCCTATTTAGGATGACATACCTCTGTACAGAAATAAATACCCCTGTTCAGGATGATATACCTCTGTACAGAATTAGATACCCTTGTTCAGGATGATATACCTAAATACAGAATTGAATACTCCTGTTCAGGATGATATACCTCTTTACACAAATTGTATACCCATGTTCAGGATCTTATACCTCTGTAAAGAATGGGATATCCTTGTTCACAATGATATACCTGGATAATCTATTTAGGATTACATACCTCTGTACAGAATAGGATACCCCTGTTCAGGATGCTATACCTCGATACAGAATTAGATACCCTTGTTCACAATGATTTACCTGAATACCCTGTTCAGGATGATATACCTCTGTACAAAATTGGATACCCCTGTTTAGGATGATATACCTCTGTACAGAATTGAATACCCTGTTCAGGATGACAAACCTATGTACAGAATTGAATATCCTGTTCAGGATGATATACCTCTGTAAAGAAATGGATACCCTGTTCAGGATAACATCTCTGAACAAATTGACCCATGTTCAGGATCTTATACCTCTGTACAGAATTGGATATCCTTGTTCACAAAAATATACCTCTGTACAGAAATGTATTTTCTGTTCAGGATGATAAACCTCTGTACAGAATTTGATATCTTTGTTCACAATGATAAACCTCTGTACAGAATTAGATACCCATGTTCAGCATGATATACCTCTGTGCAGAAATAGATATATTCTTTTTCACAATGATATACCTCTGTATAGAAGTGTATACCCTGTTCAGGTTGATATACCTCTGTACAGAATTGGATACCCCTGTTCAGGATGATATACCTCTGTACACAAATGGAGTTATTGCTTATAGTAGGAATAATTACATGAATATGCAAATAAAGTTGCATAGTTTTTATTGTTAGTCAAATAACAAATTTGTTACTTTTTATTTCTTATCGATTCACAGAGAAAAAAAAAAAAGCTGTTGTAAAAATAATCACCAGAAGCTAATTTTATCCCAAATCTTTCAAAATTATTGTTGACAGATATTCCTGTTATAGAATACTTACAGCTATACCAGGTATTATACAGCTGATGACGTACACAGTAAGTACACTGACTGTACTTCTTTTGTAAGGATAAGTTAGTGACTTATCATCACAGAAAAATCCTTGTTTATAAAGTGGCTCTATAGCTTCAAGTCGAAATGAAAGGTATGCAACTGAAAACAAAAAATAAATCAAAAGTTCAATTAGCCAAAATTACCTGTAAGTAAACACATCACTCTAAATAGCAGGATCTATAATAAATGTCAAGGTCAATCAACATAAAATTATGATGAATTTCATTTTTTTTACATGTATGATGTAAACTAACTTAAAATATCTAAATGTTTTAAATGTAAAGGTCAAGTATATGTACAAGTATGAACTGATGTTTATATATACACATTCATGGTATTTCAATTTATAAGCAAGAAAATATATTTATCTAATAATACTTCACAGTGATATTGAATGAAAAGATAAAAGGTCAACCACTGCTTTGTTTCTATGGAATAGGTATGCATGTTTGATTCAGATTACGTGCTAACAACTGAAGGTCAATTTTACCATAAATGAATGTCAAGTTCACATGAGTTTTTCTAACAAAAAATTGAAATCTTTGTCTTTTTTCATATCACTTCACTTATGTTTCATATCACTTATCATGTTTCATATCACTTCACTTATCATGTTTCATATCACTTCACTTATCATATTTCATATCACTTCACTTATCATGTTTCATATCACTTCCCTTATCATGTTTCAAATCACTTCACTTTTCATGTTAGACTGTCTATCTCCATTTGATTGTGTCCCTGATATAATACATCAATCCTCACAGGGAAATGTTTTAAGGTTAATTAGTCTTCACAATGTTGTTAAATATTTCCAGAAAATAGATAAAAGACAGGGATGAAAATAGGTAACAAAGGTTTATATGAGCCTTTGCCTCAGGTGAGTTTACTTCTTAGATGAGGACATGACCATGCTAAAAACAGTGAGCACTACATATGTGAAAAATCTAAATCTACACCAAGATATCATTCTTAAAAACTGCATAATAGTAATAAAAGTTAAAAATAAGGTCATGACTTTGACCCAATTTATAGGTAATTCATAGAAAAGGTAAAAACTGAAATAACAGGCAGTGATAATTAACCACATCAGTATTCTTATGCAACTGTGACCTTGAGCTTTAAACACATGACCTTGATTTATGTCAATATGATAAATATATCTGTACCTATTCTTAGATACCAGCCTGGAACAAATTCTATAGTTTTAATGCCAGATAATAAACCAGTATGGATCTGTGACCTTGATCTTTAAAGTTTAATTCCTTGAACTTGAATTACATATCAAAAGGTGGACTGGTATGTTTGTTTTCAATCTACATCTACAATAATTTTATTGTAACAAAAAATGATAACAATAGCTTATATGAGCCTTCGCCTCAGGTGAGCTAAAACCTAGACCTTTTTGCTAGGACCATCAACACGTAACAACAGTATCAATCCTTATGAGGTTTATTACAAAATTACAACATCTTATAGGCCTATTCCAGCATTTAACAAACTAAGTAAAATTCAATACATTTTAGGCTTTGACTGAATAAACATGAACCTGAAACGCGAAACTGATCAGATCAGCCATAACACAGTTCATGCCTTCATTCAGATATTTTACCCTCCTCGTGACTTTGTAAAACTAGACGGTATCTTACCTACAGCTACAAGGATAAGATCTAAAATTACTCTAACAGTTGATCTGGAATCCATTGTCGAGTGTAGGCCCTATATGTCATTTCGTGTTGAAGGAGTCAATGGTAGAAAGAACGAACAATGGACAGATAACCACTTGTTGAACATCGTGCGTAATTTGAGTTATCTCCCTTAGCATACTACCTGCACAAAAGGGTACTAGGAGAAAATAGCACGTGAATTAAAACATTTAAATAAAACACATTCTTAAATGACACATGATGTCTCTACAAGTAAAAATTACATTTAAAAAAGACATAAATTTAACGACTTTAAACGGTCTTAAACAGAAAATTGTAATAAATAGATACCTGTGAGGCCCCTCTATGTATTATCACGGATCTGGTCAATGTTCAAAAGATTATGTACAGGGTCCAACAAATAGGATGACCGGTATTTGAATATAGTGCAACATGTCCCTGACCTACACATGGGTTTCGAAACTTGTTATTTCATCAATTCATGAACTTCACAATGGCAAAATATAATACACATCTGCGCTGTGTGTCGCAATATCGCAACATAAATAAATTCCTGAGGTAGATATTTGAGTAGAGGCCTAAAAGTACCAAAACTTACAGATGCCGGTATTATTTTTCCAGAAGCAGAGTATAAATAGAGTATATTTTAGTATTTCGACAGTTTTAATAAACTTTATAGTAATTGTGACCTAATTAAAAACTTGATTATACGACTGAAATGGATAAAAAAAAATTCATGATTTAAATGATAAATTTATTCATACTGTAACAAAACATGTTTCTTTATCAGCTTTTAAAATTTTCTAAAATTGGTCAAACACTTTTCATATGAATGATATATGTGGGGAATTAAATTTAAAGAATTTAATTGATTGAATAATATTTTTAAAAAATTCTCCTATTATTATTAAATATTACGGTCCGTTTTAAATGTCGCTAATTTAGATATCTAAATCATTTTAAATTTAAGCTAAAGTAATTTTATTCCGCCAGATAGATTTTTCTATTAATGAAATCAATCTGATATTAATAAATATTATTACATAATATAATATACTTTTTCTCACATATTAATTTTGTCAACATCCCAAATTGATTACAAATAACATTTAACACTTTCGCTGGATCAGAGACATATATTACATCTCTGGCTGGATGGACGCCGTCAATCAAAGTTTAGCAAACTGCAAGGTAAGATCCTGATGATTACCGGTAGTGCTAGGATTTCTTCTCTATTTCTCCACTTTTTAAAAGTATGTCGTTATATATAGTTAGCAATTTTTCATTTGTTTTTTTAATTATCAAACTAAATTGTTACAATTTTAATATTTTTGTAATAATAATAATAATAATAATAATAATAATAATAAAATGATAATATAGAAAATTTATAAAAAAAAATGATTGCAGTAAATTATCAATTTTGAATTCTTGAACTTTTACGCGTTAATTGTTACTTTTATCATGTTAAACTGTAAAATTTGCGTGTTAATTTAAATATGCAATATATTTATACCGCCAATTATATGACTGACCAGTTAAAAAATTAACTTGTTATTTTTAAATTTTAACGCGTTACTTTAATAATGATTAGAATGATTAACTTTGGAGTCGATAAGTAAATAATGATTAGAATGATTAACGATGGAGTCAATAAGTAAATAATGATTAGAATTATTAACGATGGAGTCAATAAGTAAATAATGATTAGAATGATTAACGATGGAGTCGATAAGTAAATAATGATTAGAATGATTAACTTTGGAGTCGATAAGTAAATAATGATTAGAATGATTAACGATGGAGTCAATAAGTAAATAATGATTAGAATGATTAACGATGGAGTCAATAAGTAAATAATGATTAGAATGATTAACGATGGAGTCAATAAGTAAATAATGATTAGAATGATTAACGATGGAGTCGATAAGTAAATGATGATTAGAATGATTAACAATGGAGTCAATAAGTAAATAATGATTAGAATGATTAACTTTGGAGTCGATAAGTAAATAATGATTAGAATGATTAACGATGGAGTCAATAAGTAAATAATGATTAGAATGATTAACGATGGAGTCAATAAGTAAATAATGATTAGAATGATTAACGATGGAGTCAATAAGTAAATAATTATTAGAATGATTAACGATGGAGTGAATAAGTAAATAATGATTAGAATGATTAACGATGGAGTAAACAAGTAAATGATGATTAGAATGATTAACTTTGGAGTCGATAAGTAAATAATGATTAGAATGATTAACGATGGAGTCAATAAGTAAATAATGATTAGAATGATTAACGATGGAGTCAATAAGTAAATAATGATTAGAATGATTAACGATGGAGTCAATAAGTAAATAATGATTAGAATCATCTAAATTTCAAATAAAAGGGGAAATGACAAAGTTGTAAAAAAGACATTCAAATCACTATTTTAAAACATATCGGATTTTATTTGAAAAGTTGAGTTAGTTGGCGTAAATGTACAAGAAAATATCGCTATATATAAACGACTTTTAATTTTTTGGTTTATGTTGAATTCCAAACCTTTTTACAATATAAACTACGATGTATACCAAATCGTAAGATTGTGCCATTACATTGATAGTTTTTTTTTCTTACACATCAATTCTTACTTTGAATGACAAGATATGGCTATATATCTGAAGTCAGTCGGAGGGTTTTAGCATATTGTTGTATATGCTCCTCGACGCAAGATAAATATTTTGCCTTCATTGTTATATTTTGATTCATATTGCGCACACTCAACATTACCCCTACGTATTCCGCGTGAAAAGTATTTTTTATAATGACTCAGCATTTTATCATTACAGTCACTTTTAAACTTCTGTTTTCTCTTTTTTGTTTTTTGATGGACGGCTATAATGGTCGCCGAGGCATCGATGACGTACACTCCTCTTTTTCTTGAACTAAATATTAACCAATTATCAACTCTTGGCCTCCCAACAACTAAGTCAGGAAATTTTGACCATGAATATTGTCGATTTGTGATAAAATAGTCTTCGGCGTACCCATATGAAAATAGACCATACCTTGATATCTCGTCAAGTTGCGCATGTGTACGGATATGTTTATGTCTGATCAGTTTGTTCTCTAGACCTATATCTATTCTTCTTCCGGTGATTAAAATTTGTCGCTGTTTAAATATCTTGGTCGTCAGTATTTCTAATAAAGTTCCTATCAAATTCTCACCGAACAAAATGTCGGCATTTGCGTACCCGTAAAAGTAACTATTGGATGTGTTTGTTGCATATTCAAACATGGTTTTCAGAACTGGTGTAGGTGTATCATTACAAGCCGTGTTTAATATAGGTGAAATTTCCCATCCGATACTTTCTGCGTATGACGTAATAACATCGTCATCAGAGAAGAGAATTAATTTTACGTACGGATCAAAGCTATGCCACATATGTAACGTATTATTATATACATACATGTTCTCCATACTAGAATCGAAAGTTGTAAATAAAGTCAACAGAGTTTTGTCGGATTTTTTAAGTTTTTGTACAGCTGAATTTATCTCTATTGTTGTATAAGACTGCAAAGTATACTTCTCAAAAAATACAACAAACGTAGTGTGGAATTGTAAACAACAAGCACAAAATAAAACAACAATTATCACAGCTTGTATATATCTGAATATGCACGCTGAAGAACAAATCTTCCGGTCGACATCTTTGCTCATTTTTCCAATCTTAGAAATGGCGTCTGATCAACCGCTTTTTGGTGTTGATAATTTTTGACCAAGTGATATCTTGAATTAAGGAAACTTTTGCTCAATAATGGAACTAGTAGTGCTTTATCTATCGAAGTTGTTGGTATCAAACTACAAAACAATAACAAAAAAATGTTAATTTTAATAATTTAAACCCAGTATTTGGAATATGAAACTGCTAGACACCCCTATCAGGACAAGATGAGTATAATAATAATAATAATAATAATAATAATAATAATAATAATAATAATAATAATAATAATAAAGCATTTTTGAAACTTTTCTTAAAATGTTTACATAATGAATTGCAGGGAATACAGAAAACCACCAAAACAATCGTTTCATATGTCTGTCATTTGCTGATTTTGAATTTCTATTAAAATAATGCATTCAAAATCAGCACATAACAGGTCTAAAACTGATTTTTCTATTGGAAATATTTAAAGCACTAAACCCATTTTTCAAATAAGAAAAACACGCCTATTATTTATTTATTATTTATTTATTTATTTATTTATTTATTATTTATTTATTGTAATCTCAACACTGAATTGCATCAAGTAAAAATTTCTTTGCAGCTCTAAAAACTGTAGAGTAATAAAACATTATTCTATTAGCGTTCTCATATTTGTGTAGTATATTACAAGAACGTTGTTTGTCTAATAAACTATCAAGTTGTGGTTTTAAATTCGTTGGATATTTTTTGTGCTCACGTTTGAAAAACCAATTGAAATGAAATCTCTTTTTGTCGATTTAATCATACTTAAACACCAGATGTAGACATGCATTACTAACCATCTACAATTCACAAGACAAGGCAGGCATTCATTACAGAACTGAATGGGTACATACAATATAATAAGAACATCAGACATACATTACAGAACTAACTCGGTGCATACAATATAATAAGCAAATCAGGAATTCATTACAGAAATAATTGGGTACATACAATATAATAAGCACATCAGGAATTCATTAGAGAAACCAACACGGTGCATACAATATAATAAGAACACCGGGCATTTATTACAGAACGTACTCGGTACATACCACATAATAAGAACATCAGGCATTCATTACAGAACTAACTCAGTACATACAATATAATGAGGACACCAGGCATTCATTACAGAACTAACTCTGTACATGCAATATAATAACATCAGGCATTCATTACAGAACTAACTCGGTACATACAATATAATAAGCACATCAGGCATTCATTACAGAACTAACTCGGTACATACAATATAATAAGAACACCAGGCATTCATTACAGAACCAACTCGGTACATACAATATAATAAGCACATCAGGCATTCATTACAGAACTTACTCGACACATACAATATAATAAGAACATCAGGCATTGATTACAGAACTAACTCGGTACATACAATATAATAAGAACATCAGGCATTCATTACAGAACTTACTCGACAAATACAATATAATAAGCACATCAGGCATTCATTACAGAACTAACTCGGTACATACAATATAATAAGCACATCAGGCATTCATTACAGAACTTACTCGGCACATACAATATAATAAGAACATCAGGCATTTATTACAGAACTTACTCGGCACATACAATATAATAAGCACATCAGGCATTCATTACAGAACTTACTCGGTATATACAATATAATTAGGGCACCGGGTATTCATTACAGAACTAACTCGGTACATACAATATAATAAGAACATCAGGCATTCATTACAGAACTTACTCGGCACATACATTATAATAAGCACATCAGGCATTCATTACAGAACTTACTCGGTACATACAATATAATAAGCACATCAGGCATTCATTACAGAACTTACTCGGTACATACAATATAATAAGAACAGCAGGCATTCATTACAGAAATAATTGGGTACATACAATATAATAAGAACATCAGGCATTTACTACAGAACTAAATCGGTACATACAGTATAACGAGAACATCAGGCATTCATTACAGAACTAATTGGGTACATACAATATAATAAGCACATCAGGCATTCATTACAGAACTAACGCGGTACATGCAATATAATAAGCACATCAGGCATTCGTTACAGAACTAACTCCATACATAAAAATAACAAGAACCCCAGGAATTCATTACAGAACTAACTCGGCACATACAATATAATTAGAACATCAGGCATTCATTACAGAATTTACTAGGCACATACAATATAATAAGAACACCAGGCATTCATTACAGAACTAACTCTGTACATGCAATATAATAAGACCATCAGGCATTCGTTACAGAACTTACTCGGCACATACAATATAAGAAGAACATCAGGCATTCATTACAGAACTTACTCGGCACATACAATATAATAAGAACAGCAGGCATTCATTACATAACATGCTCGGCACATACAATATAATAAGAACATCAGGCATTCATTACAGAACTTACTCGGCACATACAATATAATAACATCAGACATACATTACAGAACTTACTCGGCACATACAATATAATAAGAACATCAGACATACATTACATAACTTACTCGGCACATACAATATAATAAGAACAGCAGGCATTCATTACATAACTTACTCGGCACATACAATATAATAAGAACCCCAGGTATTCATTACAGAACTAACTCGGCACATACAATATAATAAGAACATCAGACATACATTACAGAACTTACTCGGCACATACAATATAATAAGAACATCAGACATACATTACAGAACTTACTCGGCACATACAATATAATAAGAACATCAGACATACATTTCAGAACTTACTCGGCACATACAATATAATAAGAACATCAGACATACATTACAGAACTAACTCGGCACATACAATATAATAGAACATCAGACATACATTACAGAACTTACTCGGCACATACAATATAATAAGAACATCAGACATACATTACAGAACTTACTCGGTACATACAATATAATAAGAACACCAGGCATTCATTACAGAACTAACTCGGTACATACAATATAATAAGAACCCCAGGAATTCATTACAGAACTAACTCGGCACATACAATATAATAAGAACATCAGACATACATTACAGAACTTACTCGGCACATACAATATAATAAGAACATCAGACATACATTACAGAACTTACTCGGCACATACAATATAATAAGAACACCAGGCATTCATTACAGAACTAACTCGGTACATACAATATAATAAGAACCCCAGGAATTCATTACAGAACTAACTCGGTACATACAATATAATAAGAACATCAGACATACATTACAGAACTTACTCGGCACATACAATATAATAAGAACATCAGACATACATTACAGAACTAACTCGGCACATACAATATAATAAGAACATCAGACATACATTACAGAACTTACTCGGCACATACAATATAATAAGAACCCCAGGAATTCATTACAGAACTAACTCGGCACATACAATATAATAAGAACATCAGACATACATTACAGAACTTACTCGGCATATACAATATAATAAGAACATCAGACATACATTACAGAACTTACTCGGCACATACAATATAATAAGAACATCAGGTGTTTATTACAGAACGTACTGGGTACATAGAATATAATTAGAACATCAAACATTCATTACGGACTTAACTAGGTACATACAATATAGTAAGCACATCAGGCATTTATTACAAAACTTAGTAAAAACACATGTATTCTAAAATAAAATGTTGAAATTGAAGACCAGTACAAAAATGAAAATTTCTGAATTTAAAACAATTAATGTTTTGCTACTTATTGAACTTATATAAATAAAATACTAGCATTGATTTCCTTGTCTTTGTCATTGTGTATTTACTGCTGTATCTATGATCAATCTCGTATTAGTTGACTCAGTAATTAGTTTAACTTCTACATATTGATTTTTAATTACCCCAATGATTGTGTTACTTGCTTCATGCAATTTGCGGTTGGTTGGAAGAAATATGATTTACCCCAAAAAAGGTAAAATACTTTAATTCAGAATCTTTATTGCAGTAAGCATACAGATATTTGCCACAAATATACATAACTGGTGGCAACAAAATGTTATAAATTACATGTAATACAAAGATAAACAATGAAGACAGTAAGAGAGAACAACATATAACATAATAAATGTACTATCTATGTTAAACTTATTTATTTATTTTTATTTTAAATGCACAATGTAAGTATTTTGAATTTTTTTAAATTAAAGAAACATTTTTCGTAACCATTAGACTAGTAAATGTGTGCATATTAAGCCAATAATAGTTGGAAAAATATTTCCGTCTTAAACCAATATAAGCAGGACATACCAATAAAAAGTGGTATTCATTTTCTTGAGTTTTCATATTACAACAATTACAAAGTCTACAGTTCTTTCTACTTTATAAAATCTACCATTCTCAATTTCTAAACAATGTAAAGATATTCTAAAACAAGTCAATACACATCTTAGATTTTTCTGCAATAATATTTAAATATTCTTTAAATTAATTAAAAAAAACAATTTATTATAATGAGACATATTACCAAACCATTGCTGAATGTGTTGATCACTTAACCTTGCTTTTAACATGTTAAAGTTAGGTATAAAAAAATCTTGTTCAAGCTAAATGTTTTACATTCCCATAGAACATAACAAATCCTTCATTTGAAATGCCCAGTTAAGATCTCTATAGCTTTTGTCACTATCAGCATCTATCCTCATTATACATGTATTATAAAAATAAATATGTAAATTTCTTTTTTTTAAATAATTTTAACCAATACTTAGTAATACTTTCTTATGTAAGAAAATTGATGTCTTCCAAGTTCACAATAAACTGACACATTACCAGAAGACTTTTTTAAAATACTACCAAATTGATATTTTGCTTATGAAAATTATATTTTAAACTTCAAAATTTTGGTATAAATTGCACTTATTAGAACAAGAATTCCATGGATTTAAATGTCTCGCCTGGTTAGTTTTTGATCGAGTGAAAATACATTAACATAAACTTTCACACCGCCACCAACGCCACCGCCGCCTACGACAACGGAAAAATAACACCGAAGTCTTGCCTAATGGCGATGCCAACCTCGACAAATAGTGAAAAATACAAAAGAACTCGATAGAAGTTTGTGCAATGTTGAATGTATATACCCATTTATTAGAACAAGTTGTATAAGACCGACCATATGTCTGTAAATTACGGCTTCTTTTTCCTAGGGTAATAATGCATTATTTCATGCATCATTAATATGGCAAGGATTCAATTCAAATACTCTTTTGGGTTTTTATTATTTAATTATCATCTTTACGTTACGATACGTTGCGTTACGTTACGTTACGTTACGTTACGTTATGTTATGTTATGTTATGTATTATATTTATTCATTCATTTATCTATTTATCAAATTTTATTTATTTTTAATTTTTTTTTATTATTTTAAAAATATATAAAGGATATTCGCCTAAACATTGCAATTTTTATACATGTAACTATGTATACAATAAATGGATGACCACAATGATGCCCAAATCACCATTTGGGTTCACATTGCTCTTGTAATGGTAATGGCCATTCATATTAAAATGTTTGAAGTGAGTCAGGTAATATCTGGGTAGATGACATTCGATATAGCAACAAAAAACTGTTTTCTCCATTGGAATCCACTGACTTGTAGGCGACGAAAAGTCACCACAATTTAACAACAGTTACACAATCGTGAATACATGTAAAACGAAAAAGCTTATAACCTTCACGGGGTGGGGCTGGGGGGTGCTAAAACATGACAATGACATTTTTACAAATTGTCAAAACTTCAATAGGTACTTACAGTTTAGAAAATAGAAGAAAATACACAGTAATGATACTGGTCAATATATCCTGTCTGTAAAGTCCAGTCTATCATCATGGATCTCACGCATGAACAATGGTCAGCTAACTGGTCATCGCCACCTTGCTTGACTAAAACTTACCTGGAAATGGCATTGTGTATGTTATGGAGTACTAAAATTTCATTTACAATACTCGGGTATACAAGGCTTTCTTGTCGATTTTTAACTGAACACGTGGTTCATCTAAGTCAACAGTCGCATTGCAGGGTAGAGGACACACAAGCCAGCTACTATCGGTCCATTTTCACACTTGGAGAACAAAATTCCATATTTAAACAAAATCATTAAAAATATATAAAACCAATGTAAAACTTACTGACCTAATGGGGAAATAACCTTATTAAAAAGTTTCCTTAATTCTATTTTTAATGTTTTTATCAAGATACCAAATTGACTATGTCATGCACCTTCCTAGTTTACAACATAAGGTATGATGTCATGATTTAATTATTCATGATGATCAACCCTTGAAAAATCCGAACAACAATGAGCACCCGACTATTAACTTATGGCTCTTTCCTACATTTTCTAATTGAAAAAATCAAAACTTTTTAAACTATACCTATCACGTCTTTGAAAATAGATTTTATTTTCCAATTGAACCTTTGAAGTAATTAAATTTTTAAATTTGTTTTTGTTTTTTGTTTTTTTTCTAATGATTTGTGTACAGAAGAAATTGGAGAATTTTTTTTTATTTAAAATATAATTTGGTTAGGTCAATGCTTTTTAATTTAATCAAACTGTTATTTTTATGAGGAATATTTTGAATAAAAGAAATATTTAGAAAAACAATGTGACAAACAGTTATGGACCAATAATAGTAACACATATTCAAGTGTTCCGGTCGTATTTATAAGTTTCTCCAGTTCTGCAGAGTTTAATATACCCGTATGTTAGTTTTCATTTCATACTTCGGCCTTCCAGTGAAACAGTAACTACCGTTATCCCGTGTCACAGAGGGCACACTTCGGCCTTCTGGTGAAACACTAACTGCCGTTATCCCGTGTCACAGCGGGCACACTTCAGCCTTCTGGTGAAACGGTAACCGCCGTTATCCTGTGTCACAGTGCGCACACTTCGGTCTTCTGGTGAAACAGTAATTGCCGTTATCCCGTGTCACAGTGGGCACACTTCGGCCTTCTGGTGAAACAGTAACCGCCGTTATCCCGTGTCACAGTGCGCACACTTCGGTCTTCTGGTGAAACACTAACTGCCATTAACCCGTGTCACAGTGGGCACACTTCGGTCTTCTGGTGAAACGGTAACCTGCCGTTACCCCGTGGCACTGCTTATTACAAAATGCCATTATATCTTAATTCGACAACGTTGCGATATTAGTGAAGTAATCTTGACTGGGACGGACACATACAGACTTAATCAGCTCGTTAAAGACATATTTTACACTACGACAAAAACTGTTATAGTTTTTATTATCCTCTGAGGAGGAGTGCAGTGGGTTATGTCCAGTAATTCATTGATCGTAAATAAAACGATCAGACAGGTCCGATTTATATCATTATACGGGTAGGATAGGAAAGCCAGATATTGTCTGTTAAATTCTATTAATATATTTTATAAATATTTGAATAAATGTCCACAAGTACCTGTTTGAATGACTAATAAACCAAAACGAAACTTAACGAAAATACTGTATACACAATGAACAAAAAGAGAGACATAGACCTGGGAGAGGACATTATAATGAGTTAGTTGATAACCTGAAAAAAATATTTGTTTAAATGATCAAATCAGATCAGTACTACCGGATCAGTACTACTAAATCATCGCTGTAAAATCTGAATGTTATAAATTTTTTAATTTACTTCGAAGGAAATATTTAAATATTAAAAAAAAAATATGTATAATACGGCAGTACGTGCTAGTCCAGCCCATATGGTTTAAATTTTTAACACCCTTTTTATCTGGAATAATAATAAAAAATAGGGCTAATAGTAAATCAATATATATATATATATATATATATATATATATATATATATATATATATATATATATATATATATACTAGTATATGTATATATATATTATTCATCACCAATTTGTAAATTTCGCCTGTTGCAGTAGCTCAGTAGTTTTTGACGGTTTACTTATGACTGGGTTATTATCGTCCGCTCCAACGAAGTTGAAATGGGTTCCGTCTGTTAATCCGTTCGTCCGTTAGTCCGTCACAAGTACAATGTTAAGTTTTTCCGTTAAAGATTTTCAAACAGTTAAAATTCATCAGAAGTTTTCATTTTGATTGAAAGAAATTATTATCCTAATTTATTTTCAAACATGTGTATATGTTTTTACATAATTTATTGCGCAGAAAACCCATCTAGAACACAATGTTAACCTTTTGCGTTAAAGTTTGCTACATGTTTTTATATTATGATTTAAGAATAGCAAGTTAATAAATACATACCGGAAAGAAATAGTGTTATTACTTCAAAAGTGTTCACATATTTCTCTTCAACATTTTAATACCTGCAATTTTAGTATTTCTTAGTAAAAATGCATATTTTATATGAAAAATGTATATTATGAGAAAATGAGTTTTCTTATTTACATGTATTTTATAGGATTTTCTGTAGAAACTCTAGATATCATGTAAATTTTCAAAAGAAGTTAAACATATATACATGGTTTTTTTAAGTGGTTCATTATTTTTGGGGTAAAAATGTCAATTTTAAAAAGAAAACACTGATTTTGAGAAAATTCTTTTTTGTGGCTATTATTAATTTATTGTTATCTTTGATGGAGTTCTATTAATTGGGTGGGTATTTTGGTGTTAGATTTTATTTTTCTGAAAAAAAATATACATTTATTATTTATTAAACAAATATTTAAAAAAAAAAAAGGATGATGATTATAATGCTACTGCTGCTGATGGTAATGTTGATAATCTATGCTGCTAATTATGTTGAATATATGCTAGTGATGATGTTCAATTATCTTAACGATGATGATGTTGATGATGCTGATGCTGCTGATGATGAAAACTTGCTCTTGATGATTTTCATACAGTGGAACATACTTGTAATGAATATCATAAAGCGAGCAAAATTAGTGATATGTAATAGTAATTATTACATTGTCGCGTATATTTTTTTTCATTAATAGCATATTACATGTGTAATTTTTCAAACAACAACTTGATGGTGATGATGATGAACAAATTTTCTTTTTTTTTCTTTTTTTTTTTCTTTTTTTTTTTTTTTTTTTTTTTTGATTATTTCATGTTTTCAGAATGATGTTATATATTTTAACATATGCATTTATACCTTAATAGCTTATAATCACTTTTGCTTTCTATGAATACAACAACATCAACAACAAAAAAAACCCATAAGAAAAACAATTAAGTTCTATCTATATGTTACTGATGAAAAATGTTTACTACTCATGGATATTGTTGATATTTTGATAAAAATATGAAATGTCATTTTAAAACATTATAGTTTTCCAGTCATTGTTAAGATAACAAAAGACTCTATTAGTTTAACATGATATTGAATAGAAGTTGTAATCACTGAAACTATTGGTGGAAAATAGAAAGTGAGTAGAGCGGGGGATCTGAATGACAATTTCTTCTTGTTATCAGTGATTTATATTGGATAGTACCGATAATTTCAACCTGATATCAGTTATTGCAAAGCGATAGCTGAGTAAGTGTTTTGCGCTTCAAAGGTTCTGTCACTGATTATCAGTTCAAGGATATAGTGAAGAAAACCGAAATGACCGGAAAACAACACTGACCCCCGACAGGCGAAGTGACAAATCTTTTCACACAAGGAACTTCCCGAGTGACATACGCATTTTTATTCCAAGCAAAAATCTTCATGTTTTGATGAGCCACATATTATCATAACTTTATGAGTCATATGTTATGGATTTTTAGTTACATATTGTCATTGTTATTGTCACCACAACATTGCTCAGTTGACAGTGTTCGATTCGTATTTGGGAGGTCGGGTATGACTCAGACTTTAAAATAGGTAGTGACTTTTCTTTCGCCAAGCACTCGGCATCTAGAAATGAAAGTCACGGGGTCGTCCGGGGGAGACCGTAAAAACCGATGCCCCGTGTCACAGCAAATGGGCATGTTAAAGACCACTCTGCACATTACCATGAGCGCACTTCCTAAAGCTAGTAACGCATCGATATAAGAGAAATAGTTATGACTTTGACGTAAAACCCCATTCAATCAATATCATGGAGTCACATATTGTCATGGTTTGATGACTGACATATTGTTATGGCATTTAAGTCACATATTGTCAAGGTTTGTTGAGTCACATATTGTCATATCGTTTTAGTGACATATCGTCATGGCTTTTAAGTGACATTTTGTCATGGCTTTTGAGTTACATATAGTCATGGTTTTTGAGTCACATATATTGTCATGGCTTTTAAGTGACATTTTTTTATAGTTTTTGAGTGACATATTGTCATAGCTTTTAAGTTTAATATTGTCAAAACGTTTGAGTCTCATACTGTCATGGCTTTTTAGTCACATATTGTCATAACTTTTCTTAGATTGTCATAATATGTTAAATATTGTCATGGTTTTTAGTCACATATTGTCATAACTTTTCTTAGATTGTCATATTTTGTCAAATATTGTCATGGCTTTTTAGTTACATAATGTCATTGCTTTTAAGTGACATTTTGTCATGGCTTTTGAGTGACATATAGTCATGGCTTTTAAGTTACATATAGTCAAAACGTTTAAGTCTCATATTGTCATGGCTTTTTAGTCACATGTTATCGTAACTTTTCTTAGATTGTCATTTTTTGTCAAATATTGTCATGGCTTTTTAGCCACAAAGTGTCATGTCTTTTAAGTAACATATTGTCATGGCTTTTTAGCCACATATTGTCATAACTTTTAAGTCACATATTGTCATAGCTTTCAAGTCACATATTGTCATAGCTTTTTAGTCTCATATTGTAAGAACTTACGAGCCACATATTGTCATGACTTTGAGTCTCATATTGTCAGAACTTTAGAGTCACATATTGTCATGACTTTAAGTCTCATACTGTCATGGCTTTATGAGTGACAAATTGTCATAGTTATTGAGTGACGTATTGTCATAGCTTTTAAGTGACATACTGTCATGGTTTTTCTGTATTGTCATGTTTTCTGAGTCTCAGATTGTCATGGACTTATGAATGACGCGTTTTCATAGCTTTTGAGTGACATTTTGTCATAGCCTTTGAGTGACACATTGTCATAGCTTTCGAGTAACGTATTGCTATAGTCTTTGAGTCATATATTGTCAAGGCTTTGAGTCTCATATTTTCATAGCTTTTGCGTGACGTATTGTCATAGTTTTAAGTGGCATTTTGTCATAGCTTTTGAGTGAAATATTGGCATGGCTTTTAAGTTTAATATTGTCAAAAGGTTTGAGTCTCATATTGTCATGGCTTTTTAGTCAAAAATAATCATAACTTTTCTTAGATTGTCATATTTTGTCAAATATTGTCATTGCTTTTTAGGCACATAGTGTCATGTCTTTTAAGTAACATATTGTCATGGCTTTTTAGTCACATATTGTCATAACTTTTTGTCACATATTGTTATAACTTTTTTTGTCACGTATTGTCATATCTTTTGAGTATCATATTGTTATGGTTTTAGTATGTCACATATTTTACATAGCTTTTGAGTGACGTGTTGTCATAGCTGCTGAGTCACATATTGTCATAGCTTTTAGTCACATATAGTCATGACTGTTTAGTCTCATATTGTAAGAACTTTAGAGTCACATATTGTCATGTCTTCAAAGTCGCGTGTTTTTATGCCGTATATATCATTTGGTTTTAAAAGTCGTTAATTGATGCCATTTGTTTAGTTTTGATAAAGAAGCATTTATTTTGCCATTCTTTGATGAAAAATAATTGAATTGGAAACTGGGGACCTTGTTGACAAGAATTAAAACATTTTTTTTGTCATATCATGATTTAAAAATACAACAAAGGTTGTTATTAATGTTGTAAGTCAGAGCAAAGCTTTAAATACAAAGTACAAATGTTATTAAAAATTCTGTATCTTGGTGTAAATTTTATGGTTGATGTATAGCATAACTACGGCAGTATAATACACAAAACACGGTACGTTAGGGTCGACAGATTGAAGCATGACTGAATTCATGATTTACAAAGTCATGATACTATTATTGTAATTAAACATCAAAAAGATAATAGTGCTTAGTTTAAAAACAATTAGTCACCTAGTTGAACATAATGAGATATCGTACACCATACTATTAATGGGAGACAACTCCTTGATATTTAAATGTAATTAAACAGTAAACCATTGTTCACATAACAAATTTATTGTATATATGGTAATTAAAAATAGATAAATACCCTGAGTATGTTTTTAATACAAATTATCTCTTTAAAAAATGGATTGAAAATTGTTTTATAGATCTTTTGAAATAAGCCGAAATATAAATAAATAACTGGTTTGTCAAATATACAAGAAGCATAACACAGTCTGACACAGGCTTTTTAAAACGTGTATTTAATAAAAAATATAATCACAAAAGTGTCTCAAAGTAGCCTCTCTTTTTAACAATATCGGCGTAATGAATGAGCAACTTGTGTTGTAAAAAGACTCTATGAATGCACAATGATCATCACGATAATTAAGTGTCTCAATGTATTTGTTTTGATAGACACTCTTATACATTGAGCTACAATCTATGGGGACAGGTCATTGTTACTATGACTTTTACAGGTACGTGTTATAGAATTACAACTTAAGGCGACAGGTCATAGTTACTATGACATTTACATGTACGTCTTATAGAGCTACAACTTAAGGTGACAGGCCGTGGTTACTATGACATTTACATGTACGTCTTATAGAGCTACAACTTAAGGTGACAGGCCGTGGTTACTATGACATTTACAAGTACGTCTTATAGAGCTACAACTTAAGGTGACAGGCCGTGGTTACTATGACATTTACAAGTACGTCTTATAGAGCTAAAACTTAAGGTGACAGACCGTGGTTACTATGACATTTACAAGTACGTCTTATAGAGCTACAACTTAAGGTGACAGGCCGTGGTTACTATGACATTTACATGTACGTCTTATAGAGCTACAACTTAAGGTGACAGGCCGTGGTTACTATGACATTTACATGTACGTCTTATAGAGCTACAACTTAAGGTGACAGGCCGTGGTTACTATGACATTTACAAGTACGTCTTATAGAGCTACAACTTAAGGTGACAGGCCGTGGTTACTATGACATTTACATGTACGTCTTATAGAGCTACAACTTAAGGTGACAGGCCGTGGTTACTATGACATTTGCAAGTACGTCTTATAGAGCTACAACAAAGGTGACAGGTCGTGATTAGTTTTATCCAAATATAAGGCAGAAAATGTAGGTATGCATGGAAGAGGGAATTTATTGCTTGGCTCACGTTCTTAAAGTCACGCCTGGTTAACGCATTTAATGATACAAATACATTATATAAGACTAAAGCGATGAAGTGTCAAGTTTTAAATTAAGTAACATATCTATATACTTAAAAAACTTTAACTTTCTCTTTTTGCTAAATTCTACTTTTCTTCTTACCTTTAAGGATAAAGTTGGGTTATTTCGAACCTAATTCTCTGATAGAATGAACGCTACCATAAAGTGTTATCGAAAAAATTTAAAAGCTCTATTCACCTACTAGTTTTATTTATTTACGGTCTAGTGGTCAAACGGGCATATGCGTTTATTTGTGTACAGTTCACGCAATGCTAACTACTTCTCTTGATCTCAAAGAAAATGTGGCATTAAGGGCTATAATCTAAAACAAAACTCACACTCATTCCCCAGTAACTCCAGTTAGTACAACCCAAGTGTAGTTAAAGTACAATTAAATAGTTTAGGATAGGTATTCACAAACAGTTTTCATCTGTCCCTTACCGAAGTAGCACTTGAGCAGGCATTAAGTAAAATGTCAGCAACGGGAAAAAGAAATTATTTTTCAGAACTGAAAAAACCAACATTTTGCGTGAATTAGTAGACAAAAACAAAGTTATATAAGAGTGCAAGAAAAATGACTATAGGTCTATAAAGCAAAAAGCTGATGTTTGGACGACACTGACGAAAGAATTTAAAGCACAATCACCCTATATCTGCAAATTGCGTAAAAACACTTGGCCATTCATTTCTGTTTGGAAATTTTATATAGTTGGTACTTTGTCTTGCAAGGGATCTGGGAATACGGATAACAATTCTACTTATTGATGACTGAGAAATGTCACAAAGATCCTCTGCAACACTCTATCTTTTGCGTAAAACCGTAATTTCGCCAGCAGTTGTAAAATGGGTGGAATCGGTGGTCCCCGGTTACCCTGAATATCAATTTTGTCTTCAATCATATGATAAATTTCAATAACAGTCTGTATTTTATGAAAAATTCAGCATCTATATCTGCCTCTAATGGGTTGCTCCTGTCTTAAGAGATTCCAGTTTAAAGGTATTTGATCCAGTTGATGAAGTCGACGTAAATAATTCATCATATTAAATATTTCCTAAGTTATGAATTTTACTGAGTGGGACCTAAGGGAGGTGTATACTTCCCTTAACTATTTCTCAACTTTTAACCTGAACTCTACTCCAAGTAAGAACTTTGAATACTATAGAGTTTACCTGGTTATAAAATTGAAAAGTGTTCAGGATTATCTCATTGAGTGGAAGTGTGAGTTTTGTTTTTGAATATAGCCGTATGTGGTTATGATAAATAGTCACTTACATTAGCTGTTATTGGAAGTATTCAACATTCTCGTATATATACAACACATTGTTACTATGAAATGGTGTCATATGTTTTTGGAACTAAAATTCTATTAAAGGGAAGTAATATCAGTGATATCTTATCTTCCTTTAATTAAATCTTATGCTTAAATTCTATGACACCATTTTATAGTAATAATGTGCGGTAATATAAAGAATGGTAGGTAACTTAATGGTGGGTAAGAATGGCAGTAGACACGAGACATACATTAAATAAGGTAACAGGCACTCAAGCTAAACGCGACCATTGCATGGATCCCATCTCATGTTGGAATCCTACGAAATAAAGTCGTTAAGCTAGCACTTGATAAGCCATCTCCAAACTCCATAGTTAAACTAGCTCACGCTGAACTATTTTTACTTACATGTATAAGCAAAGCTATTAGAGAAGATTGGACACAAGAACTTAGCGCTTTGGCTACCCAGTAGGTTCGAGAAATTGAGATCAAACCTTCCAGAACCACTGTTCTATACCACTCAGTACGCATCATGGATCGCACCATAACAAGACTACGCATGGGTATAACCATTCTACATGGTTACAAACATAGTCGAAAAAAATTAAAACTGCGGTCCGGGATGTAGTTTCTGCGGTCAACCTGAAACTATAGAACAAGCTCTCCTCCAATGCCCCATATTTCTTCAAGAAAGACGGGCTAAAAATCTAGATCTTGGTAGGTCTAAATTCTTCCACTTTTTTCCAAATACACGCACACACGCACACAAATGACTTAAAGAAGAATGTATGGCTAAATAAATGTGTCAGCAGATGTGTCCCACTCTGAGGCGTATGAAAGCAAGAAAAGGGCATAAAGACTGAGTCCAGGGGATAAGGTGGCTCAAAACCACCTAACTCCTTAAAACTCCTTTTCTCCCAGTGAATATGTTGTATGTCAACCCAAGCTTTTTATATGTTTATCCACGGTGTACATGTACAATGCTAAAATATTTAGAAAAAAACAATGTGGCGTCAAATTTTTTTACTTATGTCACCTTACGGTATTGTCTTGTCTTATACGTGTATTTTTTTCAGGTACCTCTCTTTTAATCAATCTGCGCACCTGCTCGCCAACATCATAAGCTGTGCTTAACAGCGTTCTATCTCTATAAAGCCGCACTCATAAGCGGCACCCACCCCCTATCTTTACTTTGGTCGCCTTGCAATAAGGCCAGACAAACTATCACACATACTATTTCACTCGGAATATTTATGTGTATCTAAAGATGTTAATCTATATCCCCGATGTGGAACCGTTAAATAAACTGTACTATAGAGTATTTCTCATCTTTTGTTGTTAGTTCTGTATGCATGTGTCTGAATGTGAAGTGTGAAACTCTCGGATAAGATGTTAAGTCATAGGTCTCGTGTACCCGGCCGCCTGACAGAGCACGATAAAGATCACGTATGTTCTTCGAAAACAGAGTAGACGTTTGTAAACGCCGGCATAGGGCCCCTTTCCTCCTAAATTTATCATTCCTTTTCGGCATCCTTTTATTATGTTCCTGATTAGGCCAACAGGTTTCAAACAACCCCACCCAAATTTAAAAGTTTGTATTAAAAATTCAAATTTCTCTCTTTGTTTGCTATACGGCGCGCCGCGCGCCGGTTTTCTCATGCCTTGGCTGCTTCTTGCCTGGTGCTTCCCTGCTTGTTTGACATCCCCTTTTCCCCTACCTGCTTCGTCCTCTACCACGTCTGACATCAACCAAATACAGCAAAAATCATCTGTCTGCACATTGGCCTGGGGCCACATGTAGACGTTAAACTCCACCAATCTATTACCTTGCTGTCTAATCCAAAAGCTTTTATTCACCACGGAAAACTAAAAGAATAGTAATTTTTTTTAAATTTATGCTTTAAGAATTTTGTTTCAGAATCAACTAACATGTCTGTAACCACACAGCATTTTTTTTTTCTAAATCTTAATTCAAGATCCGTCAAAGTACAGATAAAAATGTTCGTTTATTATTTATTTATTTATTTATTTATTTATTTATTTATTTATTTATTTATTTATTTATTTATTTGAAAACTGTTTCTCATCACTTTTCAATACAATTCAATATTTGTCGTCATAGCTTCAAAAACTGCAACAGTGTCATGAAGTTGTTATGGATGATCGTTCTTGTCATAAGATATTAATAATCGCATATTAAAAGACAAATAACGTTTAAAAACCTCAATCAAATTTTAACTTGTTTTCCTAAATACTTCATGATTGTTTTTAAAAATGTAGCAACTATGAATTGTAATAATGATTGGATCAAATAAGAAACTATTATTTCATACCACAACAAAAATTGTCTTACCTAAAAATGGTCCTCATAAACACGTGAATTATAAGTCCTCAAAACATATCAAAGCTGAATTTAAGGTTTTCAATTTTCTGAATTTTTTTTTTTTGATTTTCTAACAATATATATATTTTTTTTAAAAAAAATAGATATCTTGTAACCACGATCCGTGAGATTCATTTTCTAAAATTTCATTTCTTTTAGCTGTCAATAAACGGAATCCTCTGACCGGTTGGTCAATGTTTAACGATGATAATTATGAGCTTGGAGCATGCGCACGGATGTACGGAAAAACCCTTGAATCGAAGGTGAAACATTACAAATTGCAATAATTGTCCTTCATTAATATCCAGATGTGTTTGAAATGGTGTTATGTATCCCTTACTAAGTCACAAATGACAAATTCAACGAAGTTCTGTGTTTAATTTAGCGTATTTCATCGTTTTGAAAGTTGTGTTTAAATGGCCCGGGTTTTGATGACGTAACCATGTTCTAATATTAGATCCCGAATGCTGCATCTCGCTGGGTAATTACTGTAATTTCTGTATTTATTCGAGCTTTTATCGTTGAACCAAATGTAACATTGTTCATTAAGAAAATCATTAATTAGATTAGCACTGTTTTTTATTTTTTCATTGGAAAACTTAATGCAGCTTAAAAAATTATAAAATATATTTAGTGTAACATTAAACATTAGAAGCAGATTTGAAAAGTAAATATTTAGCATTTCTCTTGCAGTTGAAATTTAGTTTTATCCAAATGTAAGGCAGAAAACTGAATCGTTTATAGTGCTGACAACTTAAGGTGACAGGTCAATGTTACTATGGCATTTAATAGTACGTGTTATTGAGCTACAACGTAAGGACAGGTCGTTGTTACTATGACATCTACAAGTACGTGTTATTGAGCTACAGCTTATGGTGATACGTCGTGGTTACTATGACATTTACAAGTACGTCTTATAGAGCTACAACTTGAGGTGACAGGCCGTGGTTACTATGACATCTACAAGTGCGTGTTATTGAGCTACAGCTTATGGTGATAGGTCGTGGTTACTATGACATTAAATAGTACGTGCTATTGAGCTACAACGTTAGGTGCCAGGTCGTGGTTACTATGACATCAACAAGGACGTGTTATTGAGCTACAGCTTATGGTGACAGGTCGTGGTTACTATGGCATTTTAAAGTACGTGTTATTAAGCTACAAATAAAGGTTACAGGTAGTGGTTACTATGGCATTTACAAGTGCGTGTTTTTAAGCTACAAATAAAGGTGACAGGTAGTGGTTACTTTGGCATTTAAAAGTACGTGTTATAAAGCTACAAATAAAGGTAGGTTTTGGTTACTATGGCATTTAAAAAGTGCGCATAATAAAGCTACAAATAAAGGTGACAGGTCGTGGTTACTATGACATCTACAAGGACGTGTTATAAAGCTACAAATAAAGTTGACAGGTCGTGGTTACTTATGATGACATGCCGTGGTTACTATGGCATTTAAAAGTACGTGTTATAAAGCTACAAATAAAGGTGACAGGTCATGGTTACTATGGCATTTAAAGTACGTGTTATAAAGCTACAAATAAAGGTGACAAGTCTTGGTTACTTATGATGACTGGTCGTGGTTACTATGGCATTTGAAAGTACGTGTTATAAAGCTACAAAAATGTGACAGGTCGTGGTTACTACGGCATGTAAAAGTACGTTTTATAAAGCTACAAATAAAAGTAACAGGTCGTGGTTACTATGCCATTTAAAAGTACGTGTTTTGAAGCTACAAATAAAGGTGACAGGTCGTGGTTACTATGGCATTTAAAAGTACGTGTTATAAAGCTACAAAAAAAGGTAACAGGTCGTGGTTACTGTGCCATTTAAAAGTACGTGTTATAAAGCCACAAATAAAGGTGACAGGTCACGGTTACCATGGCATACAAAGTACGTGTTGTAAAGCTACAAATAAAGGTGACAGGTCGTTGTTATTTATGATGACAGGTCGTGGTTACTATGGCATTTAAAAGTACGTGTTATAAAGCTACAAATAAAGTAGACAGGTCGTGGTTACTACGGCATTTAAAAGTACGTGTTATAAAGCTACAAATAAAGGTGACAGGTCGTGGTTACTATGGCATTTAAAGTACGTGTTATAAAGCTACAAATAAAGGTTACAAGTCTTCGTTACTTATGATGACAGGTCGTGGTTACTATGGCATTTAAAAGCACGTGTTATAAAGCTACAAAAAGGTGACAGGTCGTGGTTACTACGGCATTTAAAAGTACGTTTTATAAAGCTACAAATAAAAGTAACAGGTCGTGGTTACTATGCCATTTAAAAGTACGTGTTTTAAAGCTACAAATAAAGGTGACAGGTCGTGGTTACTATGACATCTACAAGGACGTGTTATAAAGCTACAAATAAAGGTGACAGGTCGTGGTTACTACGGCATTAAAAAGTACGTGTTATAAAGCTACAAATAAAGGTGACAGGTCGTGGTTACTATGACATCTACAAGGACGTTTTTTAAAGCTACAAATAAAGGTGACAGGTCGTGGTTACTATGACATCTACAAGAACGTGTTATAAAGCTACAAATAAAGGTGACAGGTCGTGGTTACTATGACATCTACAAGGACGTTTTATAAAGCTACAAATAAAAGTAACAGGTCGTGGTTACTATGCCATTTAAAAGTACGTGTTTTAAAGCTACAAATAAAGGTGACAGGTCGTGGTTACTATGACATCTACAAGGACGTGTTATAAAGCTACAAAAAAGGTGACAGGTCGTGGTTACTATGACATCTACAAGAACGTGGTATAAAGCTACAAATAAAGGTGACAGGTCGTGGTTACTATGACATCTACAAGGACGTTTTATAAAGCTACAAATAAAAGTGACAGGTCGTGGTTACTATGACATCTATAAGGGCGTGTTATTTAGCTACAAATAAAGATGACAGGTTGTGGTTACTTATGATGACAGGTCGTGGTTACTATGGCATTTAAAAGTACGTGTTATAAAGCTACAAATAAAGGTGACAGGTCGTGGTTACTACGGCATTTAAAAGTACGTGGTATAAAGCTACAAATAAAGGTGACAGGTCGTGGTTACTATGACATCTACAAGGACGTGTTATAAAGCTTCAAATAAAGGTAACAGGTCGTGGTTACTATGCCATTTAAAAGTACGTGTTATAAAGCTACAAATAAAGGTGACAGGTCGTGGTTACTATGACATCTACAAGGACGTGTTATAGAGCTACAAATAAAGGTGACAAGGCGTGGTTACTATGACATCTACAAGGATTTGTTATAAAGCTACAAATAAAGGTGATAGGTCATGGTTACTATGACATCTACAAGGACGTGTTATTAAGCTACAGCTTATGGTGACAGGTTGTGGTTACTTATGATAACAGGTCGTGGTTACTATGGCATTTAAAAGTACGTGTTATAAAGCTACATAAAGGTGACAGGTCGTGGTTACTATGACATCTACAAGGACTTTATATAAAGCTACAAATAAAGGTGACAGGTCGCGGTTACTATGACATCTACAAGGACGTGTTATTTAGCTACAGTTTATGGTGACAGGTTGTGGTTACTTATGATGACAGGTCGTGGTTACTATGGCATTAAAAAGTACGTATTATAAAGCTACAAATAAAAGTGACAGGTCGTGGTTACTACGGCATTTAAAAGTACGTGTTATAAGGCTACAAATAAAGGTGACAAGTCTTCGTTACTTATGATGACAGGTTGTTGTTACTACGGCATTTAAAAGTACGTTTTATAAAGCTACAAATAAAAGTAACAGGTCGTGGTTACTATGCCATTTAAAAGTACGTGTATTAAAGCTACAAATAAAGGTGACAGGTCGTGGTTACTATGAAATCTACAAGGACGTGTTATAAAGCTACAAAAAAAGGTGACAGGTCGTGGTTACTATGACATCTACAAGGACGTGTTATAAAGCTACAAATAAAGGTGACAGGTCGTGGTTACTATGACATCTACAAGGACGTTTTATAAAGCTACAAATAAAAGTGACAGGTCGTGGTTACTATGACATCTACAAGGACGTGTTATTTAGCTACAAATAAAAGTGACAGGTTGTGGTTACTTATGATGACAGGTCGTGGTTACTATGGCATTTAAAAGTACGTGTTATAAAACTACAAATAAAGGTGACAGGTCATGGTTACTACGGCATTTAAAAGTACGTGTTATAAAGCTACAAATAAAGGTGACAGGTCGTGGTTACTATGACATCTACAAGGACGTGTTATAAAGCTACAAATAAAGGTAACAGGTCGTGGTTACTATGACATTTAAAAGTACGTGTTATAAAGCTACAAATAAAGGTGACAGGTCGTGGTTACTATGACATCTAGAAGGACGTGTTATTAAGCTACAGCTTAAGGTGACAGGTTGTGGTTACTTATGATGACAGGTCGTGGTTACTATGGCATTTAAAAGTACGTGTTATAAAGCTACAAATAAAGGTGACAGGTCGTGGTTACTATGACATCTACAAGGACGTGTTATAATGCTACAAATAAAGGTGACAGGTCATGGTTACTTATGATGACATGCCGTGGTTACTATGGCATTTAAAAGTACGTGTTATAAAGCTACAAATAAAGGTGACAGGTCATGGTTACTATGGCATTTAAAGTACGTGTTATAAAGCTACAAATAAAGGTGACAAGTCTTGGTTACTTATGATGACTGGTCGTGGTTACTATGGCATTTGAAAGTACGTGTTATAAAGCTACAAAAATGTGACAGGTCGTGGTTACTACGGCATGTAAAAGTACGTTTTATAAAGCTACAAATAAAAGTAACAGGTCGTGGTTACTATGCCATTTAAAAGTACGTGTTTTGAAGCTACAAATAAAGGTGACAGGTCGTGGTTACTATGGCATTTAAAAGTACGTGTTATAAAGCTACAAAAAAAGGTAACAGGTCGTGGTTACTGTGCCATTTAAAAGTACGTGTTATAAAGCCACAAATAAAGGTGACAGGTCACGGTTACCATGGCATACAAAGTACGTGTTGTAAAGCTACAAATAAAGGTGACAGGTCGTTGTTACTTATGATGACAGGTCGTGGTTACTATGGCATTTAAAAGTACGTGTTATAAAGCTACAAATAAAGTAGACAGGTCGTGGTTACTACGGCATTTAAAAGTACGTGTTATAAAGCTACAAATAAAGGTGACAGGTCGTGGTTACTATGGCATTTAAAGTACGTGTTATAAAGCTACAAATAAAGGTTACAAGTCTTCGTTACTTATGATGACAGGTCGTGGTTACTATGGCATTTAAAAGCACGTTTTATAAAGCTACAAAAAGGTGACAGGTCGTGGTTACTACGGCATTTAAAAGTACGTTTTATAAAGCTACAAATAAAAGTAACAGGTCGTGGTTACTATGCCATTTAAAAGTACGTGTTTTAAAGCTACAAATAAAGGTGACAGGTCGTGGTTACTATGACATCTACAAGGACGTGTTATAAAGCTACAAATAAAGGTGACAGGTCGTGGTTACTACGGCATTTAAAAGTACGTGTTATAAAGCTACAAATAAAGGTGACAGGTCGTGGTTACTATGACATCTACAAGGACGTTTTTTAAAGCTACAAATAAAGGTGACAGGTCGTGGTTACTTATGATGACAGGTCGTGGTTACTATGGCATTTAAAAGTTCGTGTTATAAAGCTACAAATAAAGGTGACAGGTCGTGGTTACTACGGCATTTAAAAGTACGTGTTATAAAGCTACAAATAAAGGTGACAGGTCGTGGTTACTATGCCATTTAAAAGTACGTGTTATAAAGCTACAAATAAAGGTGACAGGTCGTGGTTACTATGACATCTACAAGGACGTGTTATAGAGCTACAAATAAAGGTGACAAGGCGTGGTTACTATGACATCTACAAGGATTTGTTATAAAGCTACAAATAAAGGTGACAGGTCACGGTTACTATGACATCTACAAGGACGTGTTATTAAGCTACAGCTTATGGTGACAGGTTGTGGTTACTTATGATAACAGGTCGTGGTTACTATGGCATTTAAAAGTACGTGTTATAAAGCTACATAAAGGTGACAGGTCGTGGTTACTATGACATCTACAAGGACTTTATATAAAGCTACAAATAAAGGTGACAGGTCGCGGTTACTAGGACATCTACAAGGACGTGTTATTTAGCTACAGCTTATGGTGACAGGTTGTGGTTACTTATGATGACAGGTCGTGGTTACTATGGCATTAAAAAGTACGTATTATAAAGCTACAAATAAAAGTGACAGGTCGTGGTTACTACGGCATTTAAAAGTACGTGTTATAAAGCTACAAATAAAGGTGACAAGTCTTCGTTACTTATGATGACAGGTCGTTGTTACTATGGCATTTAAAGTACGTGTTATAAAGCTACAACTAAAGGTGACAAGTCATCGTTACTTATAATGACAGGTCGTGGTTACTATGGCATTTAAAAGTACGTGTTATAAAGCTACAAAAAGGTGACAGGTCGTGGTTACTACGGCATGTAAAAGTACGTTTTATAAAGCTACAAATAAAAGTAACAGGTCGTGGTTACTATGCCATTTAAAAGTACGTGTTATAAAGCTACAAAAAAAGGTAACAGGTCGTGGTTACTGTGCCATTTAAAAGTACGTGTTATAAAGCCACAAATAAAGGTGACAGGTCACGGTTACCATGGCATACAAAGTACGTGTTGTAAAGCTACAAATAAAGGTGACAGGTCGTTGTTACTTATGATGACAGGTCGTGGTTACTATGGCATTTAAAAGTACGTGTTATAAAGCTACAAATAAAGTAGACAGGTCGTGGTTACTACGGCATTTAAAAGTACGTGTTATAAAGCTACAAATAAAGGTGACAGGTCGTGGTTACTATGGCATTTAAAGTACGTGTTATAAAGCTACAAATAAAGGTTACAAGTCTTCGTTACTTATGATGACAGGTCGTGGTTACTATGGCATTTAAAAGCACGTGTTATAAAGCTACAAAAAGGTGACAGGTCGTGGTTACTACGGCATTTAAAAGTACGTTTTATAAAGCTACAAATAAAAGTAACAGGTCGTGGTTACTATTCCATTTAAAAGTACGTGTTTTAAAGCTACAAATAAAGGTGACAGGTCGTGGTTACTATGACATCTACAAGGACGTGTTATAAAGCTACAAATAAAGGTGACAGGTCGTGGTTACTACGCCATTTAAAAGTACGTGTTATAAAGCTACAAATAAAGGTGACAGGTCGTGGTTACTATGACATCTACAAGGACGTTTTTTAAAGCTACAAATAAAGGTGACAGGTCGTGGTTACTATGACATCTATAAGGGCGTGTTATTTAGCTACAAATAAAGGTGACAGGTTGTGGTTACTTATGATGACAGGTCGTGGTTACTATGGCATTTAAAAGTTCGTGTTATAAAGCTACAAATAAAGGTGACAGGTCGTGGTTACTACGGCATTTAAAAGTACGTGTTATAAAGCTACAAATAAAGGTGACAGGTCGTGGTTACTATGCCATTTAAAAGTACGTGTTATAAAGCTACAAATAAAGGTGACAGGTCGTGGTTACTATGACATCTACAAGGACGTGTTATAGAGCTACAAATAAAGGTGACAAGGCGTGGTTACTATGACATCTACAAGGATTTGTTATAAAGCTACAAATAAAGGTGACAGGTCACGGTTACTATGACATCTACAAGGACGTGTTATTAAGCTACAGCTTATGGTGACAGGTTGTGGTTACTTATGATAACAGGTCGTGGTTACTATGGCATTTAAAAGTACGTGTTATAAAGCTACATAAAGGTGACAGGTCGTGGTTACTATGACATCTACAAGGACTTTATATAAAGCTACAAATAAAGGTGACAGGTCGCGGTTACTAGGACATCTACAAGGACGTGTTATTTAGCTACAGCTTATGGTGACAGGTTGTGGTTACTTATGATGACAGGTCGTGGTTACTATGGCATTAAAAAGTACGTATTATAAAGCTACAAATAAAAGTGACAGGTCGTGGTTACTACGGCATTTAAAAGTACGTGTTATAAAGCTACAAATAAAGGTGACAAGTCTTCGTTACTTATGATGACAGGTCGTTGTTACTATGGCATTTAAAGTACGTGTTATAAAGCTACAACTAAAGGTGACAAGTCATCGTTACTTATAATGACAGGTCGTGGTTACTATGGCATTTAAAAGTACGTGTTATAAAGCTACAAAAAGGTGACAGGTCGTGGTAACTACGGCATGTAAAAGTACGTTTTATAAAGCTACAAATAAAAGTAACAGGTCGTGGTTACTATGCCATTTAAAAGTACGTGTTATAAAGCTACAAAAAAAGGTAACAGGTCGTGGTTACTGTGCCATTTAAAAGTACGTGTTATAAAGCCACAAATAAAGGTGACAGGTCACGGTTACCATGGCATACAAAGTACGTGTTGTAAAGCTACAAATAAAGGTGACAGGTTGTGGTTACTTATGATGACAGGTCGTGGTTACTATGGCATTTAAAAGTACGTGTTATAAAGCTACAAATAAAGTAGACAGGTCGTGGTTACTACGGCATTTAAAAGTACGTGTTATAAAGCTACAAATAAAGGTGACAGGTCGTGGTTACTATGGCATTTAAAGTACGTGTTATAAAGCTACAAATAAAGGTGACAAGTCTTCGTTACTTATGATGACAGGTCGTGGTTACTATGGCATTTAAAAGCACGTTTTATAAAGCTACAAAAAGGTGACAGGTCGTGGTTACTACGGCATTTAAAAGTACGTTTTATAAAGCTACAAATAAAAGTAACAGGTCGTGGTTACTATGCCATTTAAAAGTACGTGTTTTAAAGCTACAAATAAAGGTGACAGGTCGTGGTTACTATGACATCTACAAGGACGTTTTATAAAGCTACAAATAAAGGTGACAGGTCGTGGTTACTATGACATCTATAAGGGCGTGTTATTTAACTACAAATAAAGGTGACAGGTAGTGGTTACTTATGATGACAGGTCGTGGTTACTATGGCATTTAAAAGTACGTGTTATAAAGCTACAAATAAAGGTGACAGGTCGTGGTTACTACGGCATTTAAAAGTACGTGTTATAAAGCTACAAATAAAGGTGACAGGTCGTGGTTACTATGACATCTACAAGGACGTGTTATAAAGCTTCAAATAAAGGTAACAGGTCGTGGTTACTATGCCATTTAAAAGTACGTGTTATAAAGCTACAAATAAAGGTGACAGGTCGTGGTTACTATGACATCTACAAGGACGTGTTATAGAGCTACAAATAAAGGTGACAAGGCGTGGTTACTATGACATCTACAAGGATTTGTTATAAAGCTACAAATAAAGGTGACAGGTCATGGTTACTATGACATCTACAAGGACGTGTTATTAAGCTACAGCTTATGGTGACAGGTTGTGGTTACTTATGATAACAGGTCGTGGTTACTATGGCATTTAAAAGTACGTGTTATAAAGCTACATAAAGGTGACAGGTCGTGGTTACTATGACATCTACAAGGACTTTATATAAAGCTTCAAATAAAGGTGACAGGTCGCGGTTACTATGACATCTACAAGGACGTGTTATTTAGCTACAGCTTATGGTGACAGGTTGTGGTTACTTATGATGACAGGTCGTGGTTACTATGGCATTAAAAAGTACGTATTATAAAGCTACAAATAAAAGTGACAGGTCGTGGTTACTACGGCATTTAAAAGTACGTGTTATAAGGCTACAAAAAAAGGTGACAAGTCTTCGTAACTTATGATGACAGGACGTTGTTACTATGGCATTTAAAGTACGTGTTATAAAGCTAGATATAAAGGTGACAAGTCTTCGTTACTTATAATGACAGGTCGTGGTTACTATGGCATTTAAAAGCACGTGTTATAAAGCTACAAAAAGGTGACAGGTCGTGGTTACTACGGCATTTAAAAGTACGTTTTATAAAGCTACAAATAAAAGTAACAGGTCGTGGTTACTATGCCATTTAAAAGTACGTGTTATAAAGCTACAAATAAAGGTGACAGATCGTGGTAACTATGACATCTACAAGGACGTGTTATAAAGCTACAAAAAAAGGTGACAGGTCGTGGTTACTATGACATCTACAAGGACGTGTTATTAAGCTACAAATAAAGGTGACAGGTCGTGGTTACTATGACATCTACAAGGACGTTTTATAAAGCTACAAATAAAAGTGACAGGTCGTGGTAACTATGACATCTACAAGGACGTGTTATTTAGCTACAAATAAAGGTGACAGGTTGTGGTTACTTATGATGACAGGTCGTGGTTACTATGGCATTAAAATGTACGTGTTATAAAACTACAAATAAAGGTGACAGGTCGTGGTTACTACGGCATTTAAAAGTACATGTTATAAAGCTACAAATAAAGGTGACAGGTCGTGGTTACTATGACATCTACAAGGACGTGTTATAAAGCTACAAATAAAGGTAACAGGTCGTGGTTACTATGCCATTTAAAAGTACGTGTTATAAAGCTACAAATAAAGGTGAAAGGTCGTGGTTACTATGACATCTACAAGGACGTGTTATAGAGCTACAAATAAAGGTGACAAGGCGTGGTTACTATGACATCTACAAGGACTTGTTATAAAGCTACAAATAAAGGTGACAGGGCGTGGTTACTATGACATCTACAAGGACGTGTTATTAAGCTACAGCTTATGGTGACAGGTTGTGGTTACTTATGATGACAGGTCGTGGTTACTATGGCATTTAAAAGTACGTGTTATAAAGCTACAAATAAAGGTGACAGGTCGTGGTTACTATGACATCTACAAGGACGTGTTATAAAGCTACAAATAAAGTTGACAGGTCGTGGTTACTTATGATGACATGCTGTGGTTACTATGGCATTTAAAAGTACGTGTTATTAAGCTACAATTAAAGGTGACAGATCATGGTTACTATAACATCTACAAGGACGTGTTATTGAGACACAGCTTATGGTGACAGGTCGTGGTTACTTATGATGACAGGTCGTGGTTACTATGGCATTTAAAAGTACGTGTTTTTAAGCTACAAATAAAGTTGACAGGTAGTGGTTACTATGGCATTTAAAAGTACGTGTTATAAAGCTACAAATAAAGGTGACAGGTCGTGGTAACTCTGGCATTTAAAAGTACGTGTTATAAAGCTACAAATAAAGGTTACAGGTCGTGGTTACTATGACATCTACAAGGACGTGTTATTTAGCTACAGCTTATGGTGACAGGTCGTGGTTACTTATGATGACAGGTCGTGGTTACTATGGCATTTAAAAGTACGTGTTTTAAAGCTACAAATAAAGGTGACAGGTCGTAGTTACTATGGCATTTAAAAGTACGTGTTATAAAGCTACAAATAAAGGTGACAGGTCATGGTTACTATGACATCTACAAGGACGTGTTATTGAGTTACAGCTTATGGTGACAGGTTGTGGTACCTTATGATGACAGGTCGTGGTTACTATGGCATTTAAAAGTACGTGTTATAAAGCTACAAATTAAGGAGACAGGTCGTGGTTACTTATGATGACAGGTCGTCGTTACTATGGCATTTAAAAGTACGGGTTATAAAGCTACAAATAAAGGTGACAGGTCGTGGTTACTATGGCATTTAAAAGTATGTGTTATTAAGCTACAAATAAAGATGACAGGTAGTGGTTACTATGGCATTTAAAAGTACGTGTTATAAAGCTACAACTAAAGGTGACAGGTTACCATGACATTCACAATAAGTGTTTTTAATCTTCAATTGGGTAATCAAAACATTGTTATCAGGAAACAACTTGCCTTTTATACTTTACACAGTATTTATTTATGACGTGCTCGTTGTTGCAATGACATCTACAAATACAACTTTTTCGTATTCATGTTTAGATCTACTCTTTTGACAGTAGATTAGTGATAACAAATTATTTAAACAAAACCCATTATTCAGGAGAACTTTTATTCATTGTGTCGAATTAAACAAAATGATTTAAAAAATTATCTTGAAAAGCTTATCTTTTGAAAATGAATGTATTTACTTATACCAATCAATCATATAATGTGCTAGTAAATTCTGTGAAAAAAAATCATTTTTCTTTTTTCGGTCATAATGAATGTTTGAATAATTCTTTTTTAATTAATCATTCGGAAGCGTCCTTTATATTTTACGCTTTTTAAAAGAAAGAAATTCATTACAACCAATCATGCAGCTTGTTAGAAACGCGTTTTGAAAAAGAAGATTACAACCAATGGTATAGCATGTTAGTAGCATTTTATAAGAAGTTTATTACAACCAGTCATGTTGAGTTTAAGATTAATATTAATTATATACAATCAGAAATTAAAAAAAAAACAAGAAGAAAATAATACATCAATTGCCTTATCATGTCGCTTAAGTGATTAAGAATACAAAAAAAGAACGATAAAATATACAGCAATCATGTCGCGTAAAAAGTATGCAAAAAATAAGTAAGAAATAAGATTAAATACATACCAATATATTTTAAGTTTTTTTTTTAAATTTCAGTCATTATTTATAATATCTCCTCCGCCAATGTTTAGGTTCAGAGATTAATAATGTTTATTTCTGCAGGAACCTCATCAAAGAGGAAAAATACAATGCTTTGTGTGTGTGTGTGTGTGTGTGTGTGTGTGTGTGTGTGTGTGTGTGTTAAATTGAAGTTGCCATGTTTACATGTAAACCATGAACTAAAACAAAGGGACAAAACCCTTACGTTGTAGACCGACACTAACTTAAAAAGCCAAGTGATTTTATAACTATCTTTTTTGTATACAGAATGTTGTTCTCCTTATTTTGTTGCTAGTCTTAATAGAACAGTTAGTAAAACAGCTATAACGCTGTCCTGGTTATCTAAACATTTCTGGATAATTTTAGAAAAAAACTTTGTAGTCGGGTCAGACATTTCTAAACTTAATAATTATCCTTTTTCTGCCATTATATATCAAAACTCAGGTGTATTTAATTTGATTTTAAATCTTCTATATTTTATGTGATTAAGAGTTGCCCTTTGTTGCAGAAAAAACATGGAACTTGAATATCATTGAACAGATATTTTCCGATCCTTTTAAAGAGTTAACAAATATTATGAGTAGCCTTACAGATAAATCAAAGAGTGATAAACTACATAGACGGATATCGAATAACGAACAAAGAAAGACTTGACCTGAACATTATCCCTCATCAGTAAAAACAATCAAATTTATCCTTCGTGAAACCAAATTGGATCAATCTTTTACCCCTTGTTAAGAACTTAAATGAAGATGGAAAGATAGAACAGTTTTTACAGAAGATGAAGTATTACAAAGAGGTTGATCAGTTCCCCTTAATGATATTTGACATTAATCAACACAAAAACTATATTTCCATCATTTATAATCAACAAGGTGTGGTTGTGATTGGTGGAAAATAAATTGTAAAGGCGAGACCTTTTATACTGTCTCTTGTAAACTGCTTTATTCCTTAATCTTACTTTTACAGGTTGCATAAAAATTGCTTTTGGTCCTAAGAACATTTGTTAAGCACTTATAGCTTACATTGATATCAGATTGGTAGAACAATGTTTGTAAAATGTTTATTTGTTTAACAAATGATTTTGTACCAGTGAAAAGTGATTATCTGCTACACAGATTTTGTTATTTCAAAAAACAGAAATACATTGCAATGCTTTGTAAAACAATAAACAAAATGCGATAACGACAACTCTACCCATTAACAAAATACGAAATGTAACAATTAACTATAACGAATATGAAATATGAATTGCCAAAAGTTCCTCTGTTCTGCACTCTCCTTGAATAACCAAGGTAAAACAACGTCGCTGACCTTAATCAGTCATTCACACGGAACTCGTCGAGCTTTTTACGGAGTCTACCGACCGGCATTCGCCATCATTTGACGAAGTTTACCGAACGTGCCCCTCATCGATAACATTGGTGTTCTTTGCCCTGATCCTCTGTTTAATGCATTTATAATCAGATCGATGTTCTCATGTCCCGCTATGCCTACAAAAAGAATTTTAAATAAAATGTAAATCAAACAATCTTAAATTATTCGAGCTTAGTACATGTAGTACAGAAGAATATACATGCTCTCTAAACACCTTCAGATAACAGAACTTTCTTTAATAATAATAATAATAATAATAATAATGAAAAAAAATGATAAAAATAATAATAACCATCATCATCGTATGAAGGAGGTCAGGGTTTAAACCCTGGCCGGGTCTGACCAAAACTTAAAAACAGGTAGTGGCCGTACTTTCACCAAGCACTCAGCATTTAGAAATAAAGGTCTCGGGTTTTTCCGAGAAGACCTTAAATCCGATTCCCCATGTCACGGCAGACGTAGTAGGCTAAAGAATCCTCCCAGCACATTGTCCTAAGCGCACTGCAAAGGTAAAAATTTTCTGCCACTTTACCTATAGCTGTTGACGTCTCGATATAAGTAAAATATATTTGACTGGAAAGTAAAACCCGATGAATCACTTTATCAATTAGATGGCATCAAATATCAACTGGTTTTCTTACAACCATTGACTGCTGTAAAAATTTATCCCCAACCGTGTTCAAAACACTATTTTTCTATTATCCACTGTGTGTTAGGTTGTGATATATCTAACGCAATAATAACGTTTAAAACCAGTTTAAAACTGAACTTAATATAAAACGTGTCCATATGTTTTAACGAACACTTATTGACAATTATTTGTAACACTAATATTTAAAGAAAATTTATGTCTGTGGTTGAGATCAAATTCAAGATTTTCAGTAAACCTTTTCTCAAATTTTCAAACAAATTATGATGAGGTCATTAAATATTTTTCATCGAGTCTTAAATGTAAATACCACTAATAGAAGACTTCTTGGTCTCGTTTCGATTGGCATGTTCTGAAATTCTACGTACAATGTTTTTGGCATTTTTATCTTGATAAATTTTATATTATTGAATAAATCAAGGGTATTTGGGGTTGTTTTTATAGTAAATAGTTAAATAACGAAATGAAGCGTTGAGTATGGCTGAAATCGGGTGTTTCAGGTAGATATATGAAACACAGATATACATCCCCACTGCATTTGGGACTTTTTTTTACATTAACTTGTGAATAGTTGATCTTCCGACACTTGACCTACTTTATTCGGTTCGCTTATTTTGTCTTTTTGGGATAGGTCACGAAACTAAGTAATTTTTGTTTAACTTTAGTATGTTAAAGAGATATAGGTTTAAAACATACCGATTCTCTTTGTTCTGTGTTTTTCCAAACTGCCTGTAAAATAGATCAAAACAATATAGTATTACTAGTTACTTACTAATAACTTTTTTTTAGAAAACTTTGTTGTTTTTATATTTGTCTTGATGATGAAGATTTGTATTGTAAGCTATTTGTTTATGTTAGATATGATATGTACTACATGGTTCTGCTTCTGTACATCATTCGATAAGGTTTCATTCTTTTCTTCTTTTTTTTTTACAGCAGGCATTCGTTGTATCTTGTTCTTAGTTTCTTAGGTTAATTCAAACTAGTTGATGTTTTCACCTACAAAATTAGTTGGTCAGATGAATGTTTTTTAACGTCACATCAACAATGTTTCGGTTATTCGTGACGAGACAATTAATACATATCCCAAAGATTAATTTGAGCACAAGTTAAGAACAGTTTAAAACCAATGCAAGGGGCTGCATTGTTACTTCTAATGTAACATCATGTTAAGTGTGTTTTTCTTCGCAGCTGACATTGCTTCATTACTTGTTTCAAATACGTTTGAATATTTGAACTGATAAGCTGTGTTCAAATTGTATTTTTTTGTATTGTATACCACAAAATAAAACCATGTACTTAATACTTAATGATAGCCTAGATACTTCTTGACACTTTTATATAAATCACGCAAATGACATATATGTCATATGTTAAAAATAGAAATGATAACATTTCCAGATAAATAATGTAAATAACAGCGCAAACAAAAACAGTGATAAACGAATAGATAAACAGTAAGTGCAAAGCACGTTAACAATAGAGCTAGATGTTATCGAAAACATAGTCAACAAAATCAAAATATAGATATTATTATGTGTATAAAATGAAAAATGAATGGAAAAAAAACCATATGACAATGATAGCAATATTAAGTTTTCCTTAATGGCAAACCTCGATCTAAAAAGCAAACCTCGATCGAATTTCCCTCAATGTGTTTAGCAAGAAAGATGTATCAAAAATAACAATAAAAACTATATATATATATATATATATATATATATATATATATATATATATATATATATATATATATATATATATATATATATATATATATATATATATATATATATAAACTAGTATATTGCTAAAGTATTTTAAGAAAAGCAATTCTATTTTGTTGTTTAAAGTACCTTTATACATACTGCAAATTTAAATTAAACAAGAATGAAGATTTATTTATGGACTTACAAATAACTTCTTAATAAAATTATATATTTTTAAAATAAAATTCAATTTATTTATTATTATTTTGTTGAAGATTGCATATATCCATAGTCATAAAATAATAAAAACATCTGACAAAGTTTAATCGAAATCTTTTCAGCAGTTTCAAAGAAGTCAAAAGTGTGTTTGTAACGCACACACGCACATACATATACCGCGTTATGCCGAGATATATTAAAACAAGTGGTCCAATCAAAAGGGTCTGTATCGCTCGACTGGCACTTATTTGCAATTGAATCCATGCCAGACAGAATTTTTAATACATATCAACCGAACGGATTTTTTAAAAATGAGTAAATTTCTACTTAGCTGGCTTCTACTACAAAAATGATTTTGATGATTTTGAAAGACTTTGCAAAAATAATTCCTTACTGGGCAAGAATACTGCCTTGCTAGCATTCTCAAAAATCAATAAGAAATCTAAAAAAAAAGTCAGATGGTTATACATTGTATTTTTCCTTAAAATAAAATTTGAGCTAAATCAGTGAAAAATAATATGAGTTGACTTTTTATCTGTTATTCTATTTAAAGTAACAGTGGATATCTTGGATGTTTGATGGTCATGACGAATTTCTAGTCTAATCATTCCAATGACAATCAAATGACAAATACAAAAATACAAAAAGTAAGAGTAAGAAAATATAAAATGGAGACATTGAGTTCTACGTGTTATGTTCATGTTATCAGTCCAATGTTCAAAGGTACAGTGTTTATATGTTTTTGGGGCTTTTAGAACATGTATTTCACAAGTAAAACATAATCCATTTTTGTTAGAATAATCAGCCATCCGTGAAAAAAGCTTTGTCTATCAAATCTAAGTACATGTAAAATATGTAAGGATAATGGGAAACGAAAATTTAGACAAACTTTGTGTATTAAATATACGATGTTTATTGTTAAAGTTGACAGCGAGATAAATAAAATAAAACTAATTCTGATAAACCTGTAAAATTCTGAAAAACAGAAAAAATGGCTACATATTTTAAATGAGATTTAGACTTTATCCTGTAAAACAGTTTTTTGAGACACCGCTATGTTTGCTGGTTACGCTGTCACTTACAACGTAAGTAGAAATACATATAAGCTTTAAGACTCCAAACGTTTAGACTTTTGGCCTACATTACCCACTATAATCCATAAATCCGCAAATATAAAATTAAAATTAACAAATATTTTACATTTCAAATGTCATTTACAAGAAACACACACAAAAAATCATTAACAGGACAGAACACAAAAGACCTAATAACTTGACTTGATACTACAGAAGTACTTGGTCACGGTTTTTATCTTTTTTATAATACAGATATAATTCGATTTTTATTTATTTATTTATCTATTTATTTATTTTTGAAAATGATATAGATGTATTCTCAATTTCTGGTTCAAAACAACAAAACAAAACAAACATTAGGTGAGGGGTAAATCTATGTGGTCTATGTGTCGATGGAACCATAATTTTCTCTAAAAAAGACCAATTTTAAAGCGTACATTGTACTTTTTAAGTTTTAATTCAATTTTGTTTTTAATTGTGTTAAATATTTGAACAAGCATGTAAAAAAACGAAAAAAGCTTCTTATCAGTTAATTCTTTCAATAAGGTATAAAAATATAGAATTTCCTAATTTTAGGAATTTTAGAATAAACTTGGAGATATTTGCTACCCTGTCCATTTTTCATATCGTTCAGTAAAGTATTTAACAAACAATAAACTGGTAAGATACCCATTAAACTAATTCTGAAACTGACTAGTTTTTGTTGACCATTACTACTAATGAATTCTTTTGCTACAATTAATCTAAAACCAATAACTTACAAACAAATTTTATCGTGTGTTAAAGAGAATGAAAGAACGTGTTGTTTACGGAGAATTATGACATGATTATTCCTACTCACGCTCTGTATCCGGTATAATACATCTAAGACCGTGTAGACTTGAGGCTTGTTGGGTGTTTTACAATACATTAATAGAATAAGTTCTTTTACAAATCATCGACTTAACATTCTGATGCTAATAGAAAAGATAAAACTTGATATGTCTTGACGTGAAATGCCATTTACCTTTAATGATCACCCGTGTATCAGAGTTCATACGTCAAAATGTGACGACTCGTTGCAATTAGTGAAAACGTATCAATTTCCAATCGTTTTTCATCAGAGAAAAGAAAACATTATGTATGTTTTACAAACATTTTTGTAAGCTTCCAAACCTCACTAGAATGATCAAATCAATGGTATATGTATCTGAAAGCGCAAATTCTCGTTTATGGCCGCGGAAGCTTTCCTCATAGACAACGTGTGTACATATTTTAAAAATGAAATTTCTATAACAACACCCTGACAGCCTAAACACTGATAAATTTTAAAAAAGTTAAATTTACCGCCTATACGCTGTCGTTTTGTTATCGACTCGTCGCGAGATCGTGCGAGATTTTTACGGTTTGCAGTAACTTTTAAATGTTACATAACTTAATTTTAAAAAAAAAAAAAATACCATGGCGATTAGGTAATATATAACACAAATACCAGTTAAATTTTGATGTGCCAGATGTGCCAGATGTGCACATTTTGGAAATTCATTCCTCATCAGTGACAATAATTTTGAAAAAAAACTTTAAACCATTACTTTGTTACAATTTATTTTGTGTTATATTTAAATATCGTAAATTAAATTCAACAATTTTATTAAAGACAGGATGGCTTCATACAATCTTTAATCTAACACATAACTTGTTCTAAAGTGGAAAATATGTTACAACTGATCATACCATCTAATTTGGACGGGATTTACTGACAAAACGGTATCTGATGGTGACTTTTAAGATTTTGGTTAATAAGTGCTATGCATTAATCCCATAGTTAAATCCACTTTTTATTCGCCCTACTGAGTTGCGCCTTCCACATGGTCCTATTATTGTTATGTACGTTGGAGATTTTTACAACTTGATAAACTTCTCCAAAATATTTTAACAAAACTTAAGTTCAACGATTCAAAGACACCAGAAACACAACTAAATCATTAAATCACCCCTGCTTTCTGTCTTATTGTAAAGCAGGTGTTCAAATTATTATTAATTGCATTAGTTCGAGTTGGTAGTTACAAAATAAGGAAGCAAAAATTATACACGATAGACCAAAACAACTTTACTGAAATAACAGCAAGAAATAAGAGGAATTATATTATTCACTTGTTAAAATGTAAAACATACTTCACCAAAAACATCGAATTAGTAGAATATATTGATTAAAATATACTAAAGGACAAACAGATCACAGGTTTACTTCAAAGTATTGACTTTTGCAGCCATTAACGGCACTGACTAATCATTAACGTCCTTAGTCTGACATATTACAGTTACTAAACTTATCAATCATCGCCAACAACGTGATTTAAACGAGTTTTCTAGTCATGTACAGCAACAAAAACATAAAAAGTGACTGTTGATCAATTAGAACATGCAGGAATTTAGAGAAACAAGCATGTTTAGAATGTTTGTATATGAAAGCTTGTTTGTCATAATATCTAAACCATTGACATTGATTAAAATATATGTAAACAAGTTTAAAAAAAACGATTGATCATGTAACATTAAATAGCGTTAGAAAATCCAATAACGCAGAAGTTTTAATTTCACAAGAAATGTACAAGTTGATGAATGTGTGAGAGTTTTTGTATTGTTGCTAAAGGAGTGCCAGATTAAAACCATGTTAAGATTTTAACATATTTACTGGCTGGTTTAATTTATGATTTTTCATTTTTATGATATATTTTTTTTAAAAAAACACTAAATGCAGGATTGAGCAAAAGGATGCTATGAAACAACAACAACAACAACAAAAACAACAACAAAAATTAATAAAATAAAAAATTAAAATTAAAAAAAACGGCTTATCAACAAGAACACGTCACAATAATGGCTGAATACAACCAAAACAAAAAAGTCACAAATAACGGCTTAATCAACAAGACGAGCCACATTAAACGACTGAATACAACCAGAACATTCTGTAACAAACGGGTATGGACATCCAAAAACAAAAACAAGGACGCGCCACAATAAACGGCTTGTGATTACTTAATACTCGCCACGGCCAATGGGTTCGGCAAAGGCCACAACAAACGGCTTAAAGTCCACTTAAAATAACTAATAATGCTTGAAAAATACTTAAGGCCACTAGAAATACACAACTACAATCTGTTTAAAGCAACAAAGCACAAACTATTAAAACGACTAAAAGCCACTGAGACAAGGTAACGATAAACGAGTAAAGATATATCAGTGGTCAATATGTCAATTGTCCGCCCTAGAATTAGTTAAGATATATCAGTGATCAATATTTCAAATGTCCGTCCACGAATTAGTAGAGTAGAGATATATCAGTGGTCAATATGTCTATTGTCGTCCTAGAATTAGTTAAGATATATCAGTGGTCAATATGTCAGTTGTCCGTCCACGAATTAGTAAAGATATATCAGTGGTCAATATGTCAATTGTCCGTCGTAGAATTAGTAGAGTAGAGATATATCAGTGGTCAATATGTCAATTGTCCGTCCACGAATTAGTAGAGTAGAGATATATCAGTGGTCAATATGTCATTTGTCCGTCCATGAATTAGTAAAGTAGAGATATATCAGTGGTCAATATGTCATTTGTCCGTCCATGAATTAGTAGAGTAGAGATATATCAGTGGTCAATATGTCATTTGTCCGTCCACGAATTAGTAGAGTAGAGATATATCAGTGGTCAATATCTCAATTGTCCGTCCACGCATTAGTAGAGTAGATATATATCAGTGGTCAATATATCAATTGTCCGTCCTAGAATTAGTAGAGTAAAGATATATCAGTGGTCAATATGTCAATTGTCCGTCCACGCATTAGTAGAGTAGAGATATATCAGTGGTCAATATATCAATTGTCCGTCCTAGAATTAGTAGAGTAGAGATATATCAGTGGTCAATATGTCAATTGTCTGTCCACGAATTAGTAGAGTAGAGATATATCAGTGGTCAATATATCAATTGTCCGTCCACGAATTAGTAGAGTAGAGATATATCAGTGGTCAATATGTCAATTGTCCGTCCACGAATTAGTAGAGTAGAGATATATCAGTGGTCAATATATCAATTGTCCGTCCACGAATTAGTAGAGTAGAGATATATCAGTGGTCAATATGTCAATTGTCCGTCCACGAATTAGTAGAGTAGAGATATATCAGTGGTCAATATGTCAATTGTCCGTCCACGAATTAGTAGAGTAGAGATATATCAGTGGTCAATATGTCAATTGTCCGTCCTAGAATTAGTAGAGTAGAGATAATCAGTGGTCAATATGTCAATTGTCCGTCTACGAATTAGTAGAGTAGAGATATATCAGTGGTCAATATGTCAATTGTCCGTCCTAGAATTAGTAGAGTAGAGATATATCAGTGGTCAATATGTCAATTGTCCGTCCACGAATTAGTAGAGTAGAGATATATCAGTGGTCAATATGTCAATTGTCCGTCCACGAATAAGTAGAGTAGAGATATATCAGTGGTCAATATGTCATTTGTCCGTCCACGAAGTAGTAGAGAAGGGATATATCAGTGGTCAATATGTCAATTGTCCGTCCTAGAATTAGTTGAGTAGAGATAAATCAGTGGTCAATATGTCAATTGTCCGTCCACGAATTAGTAGAGTAGAGATATATCAGTGGTCAATATGTCAATTGTCCGTCCACGAATTAGTAGAGTAGAGATATATCAGTGGTCAATATGTCAATTGTCCGTCCACGAATTAGTAGAGTAGAGATATATCAGTGGTCAATATGTCAATTGTCCGTCCTCGAATTAGTAGAGTAGAGATATGTCAGTGGTCAATATGTCAATTGTCCGTCCTAGAATTAGTAGAGTAGAGATATATCAGTGGTCAATATGTCAAGTGTCCGTCCTAGAATTAGTAGAGTAGATTTACATGTATATCAGTGGTCAATATGTCAAGACAAAAATATACGCAGGATAAAAATTATATATATTAAGGTGTTTTTGACTGAATTGATATTTTTTAAATTTTTTAACAGTTTCGTAAAATAGTTCATTACAAACATCTATTTTTTTTAATTAAAGAACCATACTTTTTATGCATTTCTGATACAAAACATCTACTCATGAGAATTTTTTATAAGATCTTTACCTTTCTTGACATTGCTGCTAAAACTCATTTCAAATTGTTGTAGTATGAACACACACAAATAAATTTTTTAATCAAACAAATAGACCGACATCATTTGTCATTTTATTTCTCTACCGACTGGGGTTTTCCACAACAAAATAAGTTATTTAATCACACGAATCGACGGACATAATTTTGTTATTTTGTCTGTCTGTATAGACGAGGGTTTCAAAATCAGTGGTCTCTATATATTTTTTTATTACATTGTTATATATTCATTTCGTTCGTTTGTTGTTTGATGTTCTTGGATGAGCTGGCACACTCTGGCAATGTCCACGGTAGAAAATTGCTTTATTTTAAAATCAAAGTATAACTTTATAATTTAACTTGAGGAAGGAGTTACAGAATAATATTAAAAAAGGAAAAAACGTTTCTACATATTAGGTGTTCGGTCTTTTTTTACGTAAGTGTTTTAATGTCAATTAGATGCACTTTTATATAAAGCATTTGTCTCGTCCCTGTAAAGTTTGCCTGACATCACGTACACATTAATGATTGATTTGTAGTTACAACATAGCAATAACCTGTTAGGAAATTACACCAATAACGCTATCTGCAATTACACTGTCACTGCACTTAATAAAACTAGAAATTGTCAGTTGGGTCAGCATTTTATTCAATTTACAAAGGGGGCGTGGATTACATACACGTATACAAAATGTATATATATATATATATATATATATATATATATATATATATATATATATATATATATATATATATATATATATATATATGAGCTTATAAAAGGAACTCAAATATTCTGAAACACAACAATAAACATTTCCAAAAGTTCACCGTCCCCGGCTTTATTGGAAATGTTTTATAAAAATGAGGTTGCTTATATTAAAACCATATCGAGTCTCACTTGATTAATGAAGTACTCAAAGTACAGCCAATAACATTTGAATTTAAAATAGATACCTTTCTAAAGTAGAGAGTTGTATACAACCTGTATATATACAACGAACAAGACCCAATAAAGATAGATCTATTATTATAATGTCACTGTTTTTTAATCCCGACGACTTAGGATAAAGACCGGATAAAGTTACTAGGTGGGTGGTACTCGAACTGTGACTCTAGAAGTTCCAGGGTTTCCCGATATTTACAACATGGTTTACAATATTTAAAACCTACTTACGTGACGGAGCATCGATCATGAAATTTTTAGAGCCGCGAACCAAATAACAAAACATTTAATACGAAACAATAGAATTATAGATATCAGATGTAGATGTACATCTCTCTAACGATTGGAGGTTGAGGATATAACACCGAGAGAAAGTTCTGATAAATCAATTACAGCATATAAATGTGTCCTTTTACTTAAATATCGCAATGTAAATTTTATTTGTTTAAATCGAATTTGAAGAACCTTACAGCAATATTACTATCTTAAGAAATAAAGAAAATTATTTTGATTAAAATACGAGATCAAAATAATAATCTTCAGATCAGATACAAAGGACAAAAATTTCATTAATTTCACACCAAGAAGATATGTTTATGGATTCTAAATAAAACGACACGATTTGATATTAAATCCCAACTGTTACAGAGCTTCCTGAACCTATTTTAAAAGAAAGAGATTTTTTTTTCACACTGTGCTTGATAGCCAGATACACGCATAAAACTCCATCAAATCGGAACAGTAACTGACTCTTTCTATATGACTATACACCAATGTCATATTAGATTGACGTAAAATACAGACTTTTATATATGCAGGAACTTTGTTTCTCAAAATAGTTTAAACGTTCAGTTTTAATTAGAAAAATTAAACTTTTGATTGTCACTTAATTATTATGTTTAATGCTAGCTAGGTACACAATATGCCATGTTTAATGCTAGCTAGGTACACAATATGCCATGTTTAATGCTAGCTAGGTACACAATATGCCATGTTTAATGCTAGCTAGGTACACAATATGCCATGTTTAATGCTAGCTAGGTACACAATATGCCATGTTTAATGCTAGCTAGGTACACAATATGCCATGTTAAATGCTAGCTAGGTACACAATAGTGAACATATTCAACAACCAACAACAACAGAAAAATATAAAATACCACCATCAAATATAAACTACCACAATCAAATAAAAAATACCACCATCAAATATAAAATACCACCATCAAATATAAAATACCACCATCAATATAAAATACCACCATCAAATATGAAATACCACCATCAAATATGAAATTCAACCATCAATATAAAATACCATCACCAAATTTAAAATACCACAATTAAATATAAAATACCAACATCAATATAAACTACCACAATCAAATATAAAATACTACCATCAAATAAAAAATACCACCATCAAATAAAAAATACCACCATCAAATATCAAATTCAACCATCAATATAAAATACCATCATCAAATTTAAAATACCACCATTAAATATAAAATACCACCATCAATATAAACTACCACCATCAAATAGACAATACCACCATCAAATAAAAAATACCACCATCAAATATATAAAATACCAACATCAAATAAAAAATACCACATTCAAATATAAAATATCACCATCATTATAAAATACCACCATCAAATGAAAAATACCACCACCAAATAGAAAATACCACCATCAAATATATAAAATACCAACATCAAATAAAAAATACCACATTCAAATATAAAATATCACCATCAATATAAAATACCAACATCAAATATAAAAAATACCACATCAAATAAAAAAAAAACCACCATCAAATATAACATACCACCATCAATATCAAATACCACCATCAAATATATAAAATACCAACATCAAAAATATAAAATACCAACATCAAATATAAAATACCACCATCAAATATATAAAATACCACCATCAAATATAAAATACCACCATCATATATAAAATACCACCATCAAATATAAAATACCACCATCAAATATTTAAAATACCACATCAAATATATAAATTACCACCATCAATATAAAATACCACCATTAATATAAAATACCACATCAAATAAAAAATACCACCATCAAATTTATAAAATACCAAATTAAATAAAAATACCATCAAATATAAAATACCACCATCAAATATATAAAATACCACTATCAATATAAAGTACCACATAAAATATAAAATACCAATATCACATAAAAAATGCCACCATCAATATAAAATATCACCAACAAATATTAAATACCACCATCAATATAAAATACCACCATCAAATATATAAAATACCACATCAAATAAAAAATACCACCATCAAATATAAAATACCACCATCAAATATATAATAACACCATCAAACATATAAAATACCAACATCAAATATTTAATACCACATTCAATTTCAAAATACCACCATCAAATATATAAAATACCACCATCAAATATGAAATACCATATTCAAATATAAAATGAACCGTCAAATATAAAATACCACCATCAAATAAAAATACAACATTAAAATATAAAATACCACCATCAATATAAAGTACCACCAACAAATGAAAAATACCACCATCAAATAGAAAATACCACCATCAAATTTATATAATACCATCATCAAATATAAATTACCACCATCAAAATAAAATACCACCATCAATATAAAATACCACATCAAATAAAAAATACAACCATCAATATAAAATACCACCATCAAATATAAAATACCATCAAATATAAAAAACCACCTTCAAATATATAAAATACCACCATCAAATATAAAATACCACCATCATATATAAAATACCACCATCAAATATAAAATACCACCATCAAATATTTAAAATACCACATCAAATATATAAATTACCACCATCAATATAAAATACCACCATCAATATAAAATACCACATCAAATAAAAAATACCACCATCAAATTTATAAAATACCAAATTAAATAAAAATACCATCAAATATAAAATACCACCATCAAATATATAAAATACCACTATCAAATATAAAATACCACATCAAATAAAAAATACCACATCAAATATAAAATACCAACATCAAATAAAAAATGCCACCATCAATATAAAATACCACCATCAAATATTAAATACCAAGATCAATATAAAATACCACTATCAAATATATAAAATACCACATCAAATAAAAAATACAACCATCAAATATAAAATACCACCATCAAATATATAATAACACCATCAAACATATAAAATACCAACAACAAATATTAAATACCACATTCAAATTCAAAATACCACCATCAAATATATAAAATACCACCATCAAATATAAAATACCATATTCAAATATAAAATTCAACCGTCAAATATAAAATACCACCATCAAATAAAAAATACAACATTAAAATATAAAATACCACCATCAATATAAAGTACCACCAACAAATAAAAAAAATACCACCATCAAATTTATAAAATACCACCATCAAATATATAAAATACCCCATCAAATATAAAATACCACCATCAAATATAAAATACCACCATCAAATATATAAAATACCACATCAAATAAACAATACAACCAACAAATAAAAAATACCATCAAATATAAAATACAACCAACAAATGAAAAATACCACCATCAAATAGAAAATACCACCATCAAATTTATATAATACCATCATCAAATATAAATTACCACCATCAAAATAAAATACCACCATCAATATAAAATACCACATCAAATAAAAAATACCACCATCAATATAAAATACCACCATCAAATATAAAATACCATCAAATATAAAATACCACCATCAAATATATAAAATACCACTATCAAATATAAAATACCATCATCAAATATAAAATACCACCATCAAATATATAAAATACCACCATCAAATATAAAATGCCACCATCAAATATAAAATACCACCATTAAATATAAAATACAACCATCAAATATATAAAATGCCATTATTAAATATAAAATACCACAATAAAATGTATAAAATACCACCATCAAATATAAAATACCACCATCAAATATATAAAATACCACCATCAAATATATAAAATAATACCATCAAATATAAAATACCACATTTAAACATAAAATACCACCATCAAATAAATAAAATACAACTATCAAATTTAAAATACCACATCAAATATAAAATACCACCATTTAATATAAAATACCACCATCAAATATATAAAATACACCATCAATATAAAATACCACCATCAAATATATAAAATTCCACTATCAAATATAAAATACCATCATCAAATATATAAAATACCACATCAAATATATAAAATACCAGCATCAAATATATAAATACCACATCAAATAAAAATACCACCATCAATATAAAATACCAACATTAAATAAAAAATACCACCATCAAATATATAAAATACCACCATCAAATATATAAAATACCACCATCAAATATAAAATACTACATTCAAACATAAAATACCACCATCAAATATATAAAATACCACCATCAAATATATAAAATAATACCATCAAATATAAAATACCACATTCAAACATAAAATACCACCATCAAATATATAAAATACCACTATCAAATATAAAATACCATCATCGAATATATAAAATACCACATCAAATATAAAATACCAACAACAAATATAAAATACACCATCAAATATATAAAATACCACATCAAATAAGAAATACCACAATCAATATAAAATATCACCATCAATATAAAATACCAACATCAAATAAAAAATACCACCATCAAATATATAAAATACCACATCAAATAAAAAATACCACCATCAATATAAAATACAACCATCAATATAAAATACCAACATCAAATAAAAAATACCACCATCAAATATATAAAATACCACATCAAATAAACAATACCACCATCAAATATAAATTACCACCATCAAATATATAAAATACCACCATCAATATAAAATACCACTATCAAATATAAAATACCATCAAATATAAAATACCACCATCAAATATATAAAATGCCACCATCAAATATAAAATGCCACCATCAAATATAAAATACCACCATCAAATATATAAAATGCCATCATTAAATAGAAAATACCACCATCAAATGTATAAAATCCCACCATCAAATGTATAAAATACCACCATTAAATATAAAATACCACATTCAAACATAAAATACCACCATCAAACATATAAAATACCACTATCAAATATAAAATACCACATCAAATATAAAATACCACCATCAAATATAAAATACCACCATCAAATATGAAATTCCACCATCAATATAAAATACCACCATCAAATTTAAAATACCACCATTTAATATAAAATACCACCATCAAATATATGAAATACCACCCTCAATATAAAATACCACCATCAAATATATAAAATACCACTATCAAATATAAAATACCATCATCGAACATAAAATACCACCATCAAATATGAAATTCCACCATCAATATAAAATACCACCATCAAATTTAAAATACCACCATTTAATATAAAATACCACCATCAAATATATAAAATACACCATCAATATAAAATACCATCATCGAATATAAAATACCACCATCAAATATAAAATACCACCATCAAATATGAAATTATACCATCAATATAAAATACCACCATAAAATTTAAAATACCACCAATTAATATAAAATACCATCATCAAATATATAAATACCACATCAAATAAAAATACCACCATCAATATAAAATACCAACATTAAATAAAAAATACCACCATCAAATATATAAAATACCACCATCAAATATATAAAATACCACCATCAAATATAAAATACTACATTCAAATATAAAATACCACCATCAAATATATAAAATACCACCATCAAATATATAAAATAATACCATCAAATATAAAATACCACATTCAAACATAAAATACCACCATCAAATATATAAAATACCACTATCAAATATAAAATACCATCATCGAATATATAAAATACCACATCAAATATAAAATACCAACAACAAATATAAAATACACCATCAAATATATAAAATACCACATCAAATAAGAAATACCACAATCAATATAAAATATCACCATCAATATAAAATACCAACATCAAATAAAAAATACCACCATCAAATATATAAAATACCACATCAAATAAAAAATACCACCATCAATATAAAATACAACCATCAATATAAAATACCAACATCAAATAAAAAATACCACCATCAAATATATAAAATACCACATCAAATAAACAATACCACCATCAAATATAAATTACCACCATCAAATATATAAAATACCACCATCAATATAAAATACAACTATCAAATATAAAATACCATCAAATATAAAATACCACCATCAAATATATAAAATGCCACCATCAAATATAAAATGCCACCATCAAATATAAAATACCACCATCAAATATATAAAATGCCATCATTAAATATAAAATACCACCATCAAATGTATAAAATCCCACCATCAAATGTATAAAATACCACCATCAAATATAAAATACCACATTCAAACATAAAATACCACCATCAAACATATAAAATACCACTATCAAATATAAAATACCAAATCAAATATAAAATACCACCATCAAATATAAAATACCACCATCAAATATGAAATTCCACCATCAATATAAAATACCACCATCAAATTTAAAATACCACCATTTAATATAAAATACCACCATCAAATATATGAAATACCACCCTCAATATAAAATACCACCATCAAATATATAAAATACCACTATCAAATATAAAATACCATCATCGAACATAAAATACCACCATCAAATATGAAATTCCACAAACAATATAAAATACCACCATCAAATTTAAAATACCACCATTTAATATAAAATACCACCATCAAATATATAAAATACACCATCAATATAAAATACCATCATCGAATATAAAATACCACCATCAAATATAAAATACCACCATCAAATATGAAATTATACCATCAATATAAAATACCACCATCAAATTTAAAATACCACCAATTAATATAAAATACCACCATCAAATATATAAAATACACCATCAATATAAAATACCACCATCAAATATATAAAATACCACTATCAAATATAAAATACCATCATCAAATATAAAATACCACCATCAAAAATATAAAAAACCAACATCAATATAAAATACACCATCAAAAATATAAAATACCACTATCAAATATAAAATACCATCATCAAATATAAAATACCACCATCAAATATATAAAATGCCACCATCAAATATAAAATGCCACCATCAAATATAAAATACCACCATTAAATATAAAATACCACCATCAAATATATAAAATGTTATCATTAAATATAAAATACCATCATCAAATATAAAATACCACCATCAAATATATAAAATAATACCATCAAATATAACATACCACATTCAAACATAAAATACTACCATCAAATATATAAAATACCACATCAAATAAAAAATACAACCATCAATATAAAATACCACCATCAAATATAAAATACCACCATCAAATATATAAAAAACAACCATCAATATAAAATACCAACATCAAATATAAAATACCATCAAATATAAAATACCACCATCAAATATATAAAATACCACTATCAAATATAAAATACCACATCAAATATAAAATACCACCATCAAATATATAAATACCACATCAAATATAAAATACCACTATCAAATATAAAATACCACATCAAATATAAAATACCACTATCAAATATAAAATACCACATCAAATATAAAATACCACCATCAAATATATAAAATACCACTATCAAATATAATATACCACATCAAAAATAAAATTCCACCATCAAATATAAAATACCACCATCAAATATATAAAATGCCACCATCAATATAAAATACCACCATCAAATATATAAAATACCAAGATCAATATAAAATACACCATCAAATATATAAAATACCACTATCAAATATAAAATACCATCATCAAATATAAAATACCACCATCAAATATATAAAATACCACTATCAAATATAATATACCACATCAAAAATAAAATTCCACCATCAAATATAAAATACCACCATCAAATATATAAAATACACCATCAATATAAAATACCACCATCAAAATATAAAATACCAACATCAATATAAAATACACCATCAAATATATAAAATACCACTATCAAATATAAAATACCATCATCAAATATAAAATACCACCATCAAATATATAAAATGCCACCATCAAATATAAAATGCCACCATTAAATATAAAATACCACCATCAAAAATATTAAATGTTATCATTAAATATAAAATACCATCATCAAATATAAAATACCACCATCATATATATAAGATAATACCATCAAATATAACATACCACATTCAAACATAAAATACTACCATCAAATATATAAAATACCACATCAAATAAAAAATACAACCATCAATATAAAATACCACCATCAAATATAAAATACCACCATCAAATATATAAAATACAACCATCAATATAAAATACCAACATCAAATATAAAATACCATCAAATATAAAATACTACCATCAAATATATAAAATACCACTATCAAATATATAAATACCACATCAAATATAAAATACCACCATCAAATATATAAAATACCACATCAAATATAAAATACCACTATCAAATATAAAATACCACATCAAATATAAAATACCACCATCAAATATATAAAATACAACTATCAAATATAATATACCACATCAAAAATAAAATTCCACCATCAAATATAAAATACCACCATCAAATATATAAAATACATCATCAATATAAAATACCACCATCAAATATATAAAATACCAACATCAATATAAAATACACCATCAAATATATAAAATACCACTATCAAATATAAAATACCATCATCAAATATAAAATACCACCATCAAATATATAAAATGCCACCATCAAATATAAAATGCCACCATCAAATATAAAATACCACCATTAAATATAAAATACCATCATCAAATATAAAATACCACCATCAAATATATAAAATAATACCATCAAATATAACATACCACATTCAAACATAAAATACTACCATCAAATATATAAAATACCACATCAAATAAAAAATATAACCATCAATATAAAATACCACCATCAAATATAAAATACCACCATCAAATATATAAAATACAACCGTCAAATATATAAAATACCAACATCAAATATAAAATACCATCAAATATAAAATACCACCATCAAATATATAAAATACCACATCAAATATAAAATACCACCATAAAATATATAAAATACCACATCAAATATAAAATACCACTATCAAATATAAAATACCACATCAAATATAAAATACCACTATCAAATATAAAATACCACATCAAATATATAAAATACCACATCAAATATAAAATACCACTATCAAATATAAAATACCACATCAAATATAAAATACCACATCAAATATAAAATACCACCATCAAATATATAAAATACTACTATCAAATATAATATACCACATCAAAAATAAAATTCCACCATCAAATATAAAAAACAACCATCAAATATGAAATTCCACCATCAATATAAAATACCACCATCAAATATATAAAATTAATTAATTAATTAATAAAACTTACCTTTTTGTGGTATATGAACTGCATCAGTGAAAACAACTTTTTCTTGTGGATCTTGATAATGTGGATAGTGTTCTTCTTGTAATTTTTTGATTATTTTCTCCTCTATTATATCTAATAAATGATCTTGTTTTTGACTTTTTTCATCCACAGCACGTGCGTCAATAATTAATATACCCAGACATACTAACACAAACAAAAATAAAGCCTCAAATCGAGATACTAATGACATCATTCCAATAAGGAGGACACTTGCCAAAAATCTGAAAAATAAAGATATTATATATTATTCATCAATCTATACGGTACAGTCTACAACAGGTATAAATATGAGAACACCTCCATCCAATTAAAAAATAAATAAAAGAGTATATGATGAAGTATAATTCAATCAAAAGTAATACTTATACAAATAAAGTTGATACTAAGTTATTGTGTAATATTGAAATTTTGTATAGTCATATATATATATATATATATATATATATATATATATATATATATATATATATATATATATATATATATATATATATATATATATATATTATTGTGGTCCAACAAAGAAGCGTAAACAGGCGTGAAATAACATTGTTGTCCTATGTATTAGAGCCTTGTTGTCGTGCATTTTAACCACGTTGTCATTTTAATATTGTGTAAATATTTTAGTTTTGCCGCCAAATGTAATTTAGTCTTGTTTTCAATTTGGTATTGATTTTTTCCGTCCTGTAATTAGGCATATTATTCGCGTTGTTTTCAATATCAAAGCATTGTTGTAAATTACAAACACTGCTTGGTTATTTTTTTTTCTAGTGCAGATCTCCGCGTTTGTATTTTTACAGGAAAAAATTCAGAAAATGCTCGAGAATCATTTTCTAATATAAGCCTGACAAAAAAGTTTAGAAAAAATACAAATATTTCTTGATAAAAAGCAAAATATACGTTATCTAAAAAATTGCTTTTTTTTTTTTAAAAAAAAAAAATATCTAAACAGTAGATACAGACTGTTCTATAAATATTACCAGTAACCGATGATTTATTGAACATAAGAAAAGGAAAATACTTAACTATTTACATATTGATCTACTTACTTCAAGATCTACTTACTGCAAAATCTACTAACTACCTACTACAAGATGTACTTACTACTTACTACAAGAGAACCACTTACTACCAGATCTACTTACAGCAAAATCTACTTACTACCTACTACAAGATGTACTTACTACTTACTACAAGAAGTACTTACTACAAGAGAACTACTTACTACCAGATCTACTTACTGCAAAATCTACTTACTACCTACTACAAGATGTACTTACTACTTACTACAAGATGTACCTACTGCAAGATGTACTTACTACAAGAGATCTACTTACTGCAAAATCTATTTACTACTTTACAAAATCTACCTACTACAAGATGTACTTACTACTTACTTCAAGATGTACCTACTACAAGATGTACTTACTACAAGATCTACTTACTGCAAAATCTATTTACTACTTACTACAAAATCTACCTACTTTCTACAAGATCTACTTACTTCAAGAACTACTTACTACTAAACTACTTGCTACAAGATCTAATTACTACAAGATCTACTTACTACAAAATCTACTTGCTACAAGAACTACCTACTACAAGATCTACTTACTACAAAATGTACTTGCTACAAGAACTACCTATTACAAGATCTACTTACTACAAAATCTACTTGCTACAAGAACTACCTACTACAAGATCTACTTACTACAAAATCTACTTGCTACAAGAACTACCTACTACAAGATCTACTTACTACAAAATCTACTTGCTACAAGAACTACCTACTACAAGATCTACTTACTACAAAATCTACTTGCTACAAGAACTACCTACTACAAGATCTACTTCATCTTTAGGTATGTCCTAGTTACCTATATATCAGTATTGACTGAAACCTGCTACACTAACTGATATTATTTAAATATTAATAATAGTTACTTATCAACTTTGAACTTGACCGGTATTTGTCTGCTTGGACACCTGACATTCGTCAATCATTTGATATCTAAATATATCACGTGTAACTAAAACACGATACGTCATTGATATCACCTGTTATAACGGTCTTCATTTTATGATTTTGGTTTTTGTTCAGCGGGCTGTTGAACGGATAATTTGTTAGTGTAATACAAGGTACATGTACTTAGTATTCGGTACCAAATTAACAAAAAACAAGGAAAGACAAACAAGAGATGAAAACTAAAGCATTTTGATTTTACTTTTAATACATGTAACCGAAATGTCATATAAATATCAAATGCATCTAAGACAACGGCAATACCCAACAATTGAACTGTTTTAAAATGATGTTGACTGTCAATATGAAGGCAACAAGTTTGCAAGCAATCTTAATAATGCGCGTTATGATAAGTTTGCCTTGCAAATTCTTTGCCTTCATATTGCAATGAACATCATTTTAAAACAGTTCAATTGTTATATTTTCGTTAATTCTTTTAAAATTATTCATTGATTTTAAGAATAAAAACATTCCTATCTAAAATACGCATGCACATCGGAGGCAGTCCAGTAGACGCAACAGCCATGAAGAACGTGCATTTTAGACCAAAAACGACACATTATTAATCCGCACAATTTTTGGTGTGGGGTGACAACGGGGGTGGGGGTTGGTTTGAAAAATAAAAGTATTTTCAGGTATTTTGATTCCATTAGCATAATGTATTTTTGAGAATATTGGATATAAGATAATATAAATAAAAATTTGAATATCAACAATAAATGTGTTGATATTTGTGGACTATATTTCGGTCGAAAATCAAGTACACCCGTGTGGCGGCATTTCAATTACGAAAGTAAAAAGTGCAAGAAGTGAAGTGAGAATTTGCAAATACATGGTAAGTTTAAAAAATTGAAAAATTGTTGGCTATATGTCGGAAGTGAAATTTGTGAATCGGAAATTGCGGAAAGTTTAGCAGAGGCGAAGCATGTGAGCGTAGACAGGAATTTACCGAGGGATTTTGTTTAGAATGTCGACATTGTTAGGTTGAGATTCACGCATGTGATTGGACATGAACATTATGTGCCGAGCTTCATACTCGGTATCGTTAAATGTTAGACGTCTGATGCGGTGCAAATATCTCATAAAGTTTAAAAAAATGATCGTTTTAAGTTCAGCAAGGAGTTTTGTAGTACTTAAACAATGTATTATAGTTTTGAGGAGTTGCTAGTATATCTCAAGTTTATTGATTCAAAAGCATATAACTGATTTTTCAGTTTTTCCGATCAACAAATGCGAAATGGACAATTTTCATTTGATGTGGCATACATACATTTCTGGAATATATTTTGGATGGGTGCAAAATCCACCTTGTAATGTTTCTGCTGCGTTACGTGAATCTTATTTCAATTGAAATGTACATCTCTTGAAATTTACATCCCGCGAGACACAAAATTAAATGACAAATTGTACCATTACACATTGTCTCAAAATAATATGGGGTGTAACATCTTTGCCAAGGTAGGAAGAAATTTGTATAAGATCTGATTGTTTAAGAATTTATTTTGTGGTTTGTTGGTTTTGACAGACCAGGCCATCAAAACACCATTTGATTTTTTAAACTTTGTCTCTCAATGTCAGTATTACGGTGAATATCAGCCAGGTGTCTGTTTATGTTTTTAAAATTTAATTCGATTAATTTCTTTGATTTTATTTTGTGTATTTTAACAATTGAATAGTTCTTGTTAGTTTTCGTAAATGCGGTTTGCAAGCTTGTCTCGAATATAAACAAAAGTGGCATGCCAGTAATGTTTGTTTACCTATGGTTATGTAGTTCCGAATCGTGTGTTGTATTTAATATGTATTCATACACGAAGTGACAAGATTTTTGTCGTTCATAGTCAATTATGACTCTCAAGCTTGAAGCTATGGTAAATTCACAACGCAAAAGTTTTGATGTTCATTAAACTAATGAATACTTTTACAATCAGTGCCTCTTAAATACAGTCCTTATTGTATCAAGGATTAATCAATTCGGCGTGTTATTTAAGGATGGTTTATTTTTGTTCTCTTGTCTAAATTATTGTGATATTCGGTCAACATCTACCTAGATCGTGATTAAAATGTCCAGGATGTATATGTTTACCCTAGGTACTTATTTTGTTTAAATTAATAAACTCTGATTCGGTCACTCATATCTCATATATGTGGATTTGAACTCGGTTTATCAAACAGTTTTCTTTGCTTTATGCCTCTACTGGCTGTCTGCTGGGAACCGATGGAGGGAATGTTTTTCTATACCTATCTGTGACAGTTTTCCGCCATGTGTATAAGTTAAAAGCAGCTAGAAACACTTGCATGTAACTCATGTACTACACGGACGTGCGCTTACAACAAAATGGCCCGTATACCGACAATGAAAATGACATAATTATCATGAACAATATCTATAATTTTCAGAATAAAAAAAATAAAAAATTAATACACTAGCTGAAAACTGATTTTCTGTCTAACATAATGGTGACATGATTGGCTATTTCTGGCCCTGTGCAATTAAACTTTGTTAAACTAAAATGAGTTTAACATAAGTGGTATGTATGAAGACCTACGTAATTTTTTAAAAGTAAATCTTATGTAAGATAGTAAACTTTTTTTCATTATATATTCACATGAAAAAGAATTTATTGGAACTAGGTTTTTGTGTTTGGCTGCAGAGTGTCTTGTTTTGGATATTAAATATTTTATGGCCACCGGTAAACATAGTAAGCCATCTTTTGTTCTGGTTCATCATTTTTCTTTTTAAAAACTTCTTAGTTAATTTTATTAATTTCATTTTTTTAGACACATAAGATAATTACATTGGATACATCATTGTTTGTGATCATTAAGTAAAACGAAAATATTCTTGTTTATTTTCATCCAGTTACGCGAAAAACCATATCATGAGATTATTTAACAAATTACTTGATAATGTTATTGTAATCATCTTAAAAATACGCAAGGTCATTGATTGTGATCCTCCAATAAATATGTTTTATGATTATTCAACAATTTACATGACACTGATATTGGTTGTGATTATCCTCTTCATGGCCTGAGATAAGCATTGTTTGAAATGTTACGTAATAATTGCCATGTTTGTGGTCATTTCATATATATTGTTGTTTGTGATCATCCAATAATTTAACTAAGAATGCCAACGTTTGTGATCAACCAGTCATTGCTTGTTATAAATTAAAAAAGTGAGAAACGTAGTTTCTGACCTTCAAACAAACAGCATGAGTTCGGGGATTATCAAACAATTTGCACGAAAATATCATTTATTGTGATTAAGCAATTGTCACGAATTGTCATTTGCTACTTTTGAATTGTATTATTTGATAAAAAATCAAAAGTAGCACATGACACGATGAATAACGCAAAAATATCGTTGTTTGTGATTATCTAATTATTAAAAATGTCACTGTTTTGACCAACGACCAGCTTTACGTACGGTCATCATTGGTTGTAAACATGCAAAAGGTTATGTGAGACAGGCAATGATTGTGTCATCCAACAAATATGGTTAAAAAATATCATTGCTTTGGATCATCAAGCAAATTTTCTATGCCATTATTATAATTATTCGACAAATTAATTAAGTGAAAATTGAAATGTCAATTGTCATCTTTCAACGAATTTCTTGGGAACACTCGTGTTTCTGGTCATCAAATACATTACATGAGAACAGCTCTATAAATGATTCTTCTAAATGTCCTAAGACATTATGATTGTACTCTTCTTATAGATATAAATTTTTATGACCAATTAGTAAATTATTTGAAAATATCCTTGTTTGTGATCATTTCATAATTTAAATAAGTATATCATTGCTTGTGATCATTCATAAATTCCATAACAAGAATCAAAATCTAAAAGAGCAGTGACGTACAATCTACAAAGGTAAGCTGACTTTTAAAAAATACGAAAATAAAATGCCAGTATGAGTCTAAATGCAAATTTTTAAGTAGTTATATAAATTTTTACGTTGTAATGAATAAATACGCTCAATTTAAATATGGTAGATAGTATATGTGGTTTTGAGAAAATCAAAAAATAAGGAAAAACTTACATCATGTGCATTAAAAATAACGGGTATTTTATGTTTTTGTTGCCATTAAGATTTATCTCCTGGTATAATAAAGTAAAATAATGATCATTGTGCCGAAAATTTAATGATAAACACTCGGAGTAATTCTGTCAATATAGTAAAAATGGCATCGAAAATGACCGCGTTAACACTGAGAGATAGAAAACCAGACACTTAAATTCATAGACTTCTTGAAGTTGTTTATTAAAGGAAAATTAAATATTTTTATGGTTTCGTTTCAATCATATAATACACAATAACAACCAACATTAAACAAATTTAATTATAATTCTTCCATTCGACAACTCATTACACTGACGCCAAACTTGATCTTTATCATAAATCCTACACGTTGTAATCAATGGGATGACCACTGTATGACATCCTTGTTCGATAACTGTCAAACCAATTTTTTTAAGATATATATTGTCTTTCATAAAGAATCAGTTTGAAAGCTTAATTGATAAAAACCACAATGACGTGAATGAACGTGGACTTTTTTTCAAACCCAATACCAAAAGACATTTATTAAATGGGGAAGATCGCTCTATCACGCGCTTTTTCAAACGCAATATTTTAAAAAAAACTTAAAAACAACATAAGAACACTGCTGTCTTTCAGATATTTCCGGCATAGTACCTGAAACCTAGATTTCTCTGCCTTACCTTAGCCTGAAACAGATAGCACGTGGAAGATCCGAAAAATTTTGCCATCACCAAAATTATTTACCTTATCACTTACAAATGGTCTTATTGTACTAAAGTTATGAAATGTAAAGATATCAATAAAACGCTCTTAACGTAACTATTTTGGTTTAAACTTAGTTGAACTTTTCATTTCATAAACACAATCGACAACTAGAGAGGATGACGGTATTGAAATGCAAATGAGGTACGGAACTAATTTTTTCAAGGGAAGAAACTGTAAACCTCATAATAGAATTGTCTCCCTTGAAACTTTTTGTCAAGTCGATGCTAAGTAGATGGTAAGGAGTTTTCCCCCTTAAAACAGGAAAGTATTATCGAGTTTTGGATACAAATGTACGTGTATTATTTATATGAGATATATTTGTATTCCAAACTCGATAAAACTCTCGTTTTCGTTCATGAACTAACCTCAGACATAAGATGAACACCCAAAACAAAATTTATTGTTTTAAAGACCAATTAAAAAGTAAAAGTCATAATTTTAGACGGACAAAATTTTCGATTTTTTAAAAAGAACTTTCAAGAATAAACTAATAGTGAAAAAAGAACTGTGGGTCTAAATATTTTGAAATATGATTCTTTATTTTCAACTAAGAAATTGTCATGGTTGAACAATGTATGTAAATTTATAAGTGTTATTTTTGAGCGAGTTAGACCTTTAGGTTAATTTTTGTTCATTATGTCTTCTGTACTGTTATATATGTATGTATATATTTACATGTTCTCTGTATTGTAAAAATTACAATGATACAAAATAATTTTTTTTATTTGAATTTGGTAAATAAGAGTTATTTATATTAAGCAAACTATTGATCTTTAATTGGTGATTTTTCAGTTGTATAACTATTAATTGTCAATCAATTATAACAATAGTAAGTTTAGGCAATGGTATACTCTCTACATAAAAACGTTTACAAAAATAACTTTATATAACCAAATACTATTGTATTTTATAACTATATATATATATATATATATATATATATATATATGAAAAATACAATAGGGTTTTTAATTCAGTGATAATAAGGGATTACATAATTTTAATTTAAAAATGTTTAAATGAACAGAAAGGATAGAAAGACAAAACGAAGAAAATACTGATGCTGACTTGTTTTAAAATAAAGTTCAAGAAGTATTGTAGGGGGTAAAACCATTTAACTAATGATATAATGGACATAAAAACTTAAATGCGAAAAGTTCAGGAATGTTTGCTCTCATTTGTTATAAAAATAATCAATAAATATGCACTATACATACAGGAAACATTAGAGTTTATCTAAATAACGTAAAGTATACCGCCCATATATACATAATACATCACTGCATGTATATTGTTTTTTATCCTCAATTCATCATCATTACCAATAATGAATTTGTCTGATGATCTTCTTAAAGCGTTAATTAAAAGTGAAATACGATTAATATTTTAATAATGGGCCTAAAAAGAATATTATCGAGGGAAAACGATTTTATGTCAAAAGATTTATTTTTGGAAACGTTTTGATGTCGACAGTATACCGGTGCCTAAAATTACAATTGTAATGATTGACTGACAGATCAAACACGGATAGACTGCTAAAACGCGGGTTATCATTGATTATTTTGATAATTTATTCATGTTCTGATCATTTTTGTTTCCCAATTTGAAGAATAAAAAGAGATATTAACCGCTGTAATGTATGAACATGCTCATAAAATAAAAGGAGTTCCGAACACTAATCAAGTGTTTAAGTCACATAATTACTGTTAATCAGAAAATAAAGTCTATTTCAGGCTAAAGAAGAAGGAGAAAACAATAACTTTAGTTACTCATGCCAAATTCAGTTTTTGACGTTCTAAAATAATTTGGCAATTAACTTATTAATGATAATTAAAAAAAATAAGAAAATTAAATTAAGGAATTAAAATATTTTTTTGCGATAAGCAAGGTGATGAAGTTATCAAAGCGCAATTTAACAGGTTTTGTATGATGGGGGCTTGTGTGGTGAATAGAGGCTAAAAGAATGTACAAAGGGCCATGTGTTGCATTGATTATGGTGCGATGCACAGAATACGTGTTATTATTTTTGTTTCATATAATTTGTACAACGCTAAACCATTTACTGTAGTGTCCATCTTAAGTCGTCTATTTTTTTAACCAGTGATCACAATACGTATTTGTATTTTCTTGGCTGTTTTTATCTTTTACTAATTATTCTACTGTTATTGGTTTAATTTTTTCAGATATAAATTTCTGTTTTATATACGGGTTAATAGTACGTGTTATCAGACCATTAGTTGTAGACAATATGTGATGCATTGTCCAACAAAAATAAAGAGACTTTACCTCTTGACATCTGAGAAGGTAAGCACTCGTAAAACACATGTAAGTTAGACTGTCATACAAATTACATACCTAAGCAGCCAAACGTTATAAAACGACAACAACATATAAGGACAACTGCTTTTGAGAAAATGTTCAGTGTTTTGGGTATACTTTAATTGGAGGACAATAAGATATTCCATATTTTAGACAATCTGTAAATATGCTCATTTAAATTTAAATTGTTTGAATTAGCTTTTTTTCAACAGACAATAACCCATCACCAACATGTAGATGTTTTCCATAAACACTAAGATAACTTTATATTTTTTATTATAATTAAGAAATATGTTGGCAATTACATACTGCAAATATGTAATACACCTTGAAGAACATTGTTTAAAAATACGACAAATATGATTTAGTAATCAAGACCTATTCACTCCCTAAAACTAAGATGAGGAAGCCATTGAGTTGATTCATCCGCATCAGTCAATACACAAGGAAAGACGCTGAAAATTCTTTTTTTTTTCTTATTAGCGGGATATGTTTTTAATCATACTTTGTAAAATTTCCCAGGCAGCACACAAAATCTTACTGAAAACTTACAAAGTTTGGAAACAAGTCTCCTATAAAATATAGAACAGGAAATCCCCTTTTAGATAGATTATATTGAACTTTATCATGTGTTGTATATATTTAAAAGGGTTACAGATTTTGTTTTTTAATATTTACAATAAAATTTAAAATAGCTGTTCGTTTACCGGTTTCATAGTTGGTTTTTATCTACTGGGTCACTATGGAAATTTTAAAGTCTTATTATTTCAGAAAGTTGTGTCTTTGGGTGATTTATTAAGCTGTATTTCCAGTAATTGACAAATAATATATAACTGAATCTGTTAATTTATCGAAAACAGTTTTGCTATTTGATAAATGTTTCCTTTTATATTTCTTAATGGTTATCTTTGCCCGAAAGACTATCAATAGGATATATTTACGTCGTCATGTTTTAGATATTAATGCTGTATATAAAGACAATATGTCTTTTACCTAACTCACTAGGACTCAATGATCCTTTCACGTCCATGATGTTCGTCAACTGTAACACAATTATATCACCTTAATCTGATTTGTAATATTACCAAATACTTGTAGATAGTGATAAATATACATAAAACGAGGAGTTTCTTTGCATGTCTGTTAATACGAAAGTGCGTGTTAGACAAATGTTCTTATAGGTAAAATGATTGTGCATTATAAGATACCTTACACATGAAAATAATCTTTTACAGATGAAAAATCCAGCTTTTTATTGTGTCCCTAGCATTGTGTGACCTGCTTATCATTTCATTTGCTTATTTCTATTACACCAGCTGTTGTTTACGTGCGTTTTGCATGGTATTTCAGATTTTGAATTATTTTCTTTGAAAGAAGAGGCTCATCGTAAAAATTTGGAGGTCATCAAAATATTTTAATTATCTGTGATTGAAAATTAAACGAAAAATCAGACTGATTGTTTTTCATTTAAAATAACCGATTGATGACAAATGAATGCAATGTAAGTCTTTGCCAAAACGCAAACCAAGACCAAACCTTTCTGTTAAGATCTACATATATTCCATTGTACTTGTTTCAATGTTGAACATTTCAGAAAAAACATATGTATAACTTTTTAACTAACTTTAAAAATTTTATACTGTATGTAAAAACCATGTTGCTGTTTTCTTTTGTAAGTATATTAGACATTTCCAAGTGATTTTGTAAATTTGTCAATAAAGGCAATATTAATGAATGTTGTTGGAAATTACCATGTAAAACTTTATTAAAGAAGAATTGATTCAAGTTGTAGAAGACAGACCCAGAAAATAGAACTTATGGCTATACTTTCATTGTAAAATTACTGCTTACGCAAGGAATGGAAACATACCTAAAATCTTAGTTCCTTCATGCTACCTTTTGTGTCATAAATGTGAAAATAAATCTTAAGATATTGCCTCAAAAGATAACTACATCTGCTCCGTATATTATCCGTCATATATTTTTAAAGAACAGGAAAATCAATAATAATAAAATTTTATGTTTTGTATGGAAATTGTGTAGAGTGGAATGGAGTAATGGTGTTTCACGACCCTGTCAAGATTTTTCACTTATTTCGAGGCGGTCAGTTCTGGGATGGTGGAGGAAACCGGAGTACCCGGAGTAAACCACCGACCTGGAAATTGTGTAATTCATGTGATTTCGATTCTTTTTACCTAAACGAAAAATATGTCCAATGCTTTTTAACTAGATTTCCCATAACGATTAAACTTTTATTTCGGACAACTGAATCATCTTTTTTCATATACCAAAAATGATACATGTAGTTATCCACTCGCCATAGCAAACGGTATTTCGGCTACATCTTTCTTGATGACATCGCAAAAATTACGGCATATAGTATACAGTGGTTTTGTTTCTGCTATCTGCGGGAATAATGACGCTGACTATTAACAAAGTTGATAAAATGCAAAGTACCAATATAATATGAATAAGATTTTTTTTTCATATCTACCAATTTTTTTTTTACCGAGTATGCCTATCTGGCCCAAAACCGAAGGTACAAGGCAAGTCATATTGACGAAATAACTTGGCCAATATGTAAACAACAATTATATTTATTAATAAGCATTCAAACATTTAAAGTATACTTGTCTGTTCTTAGTTGCATTGTTCCTAACATAAAGAGGTGGATGGAAATGATGACATATGATGACTTCAAAAGAAGAAGAAAGAAAGCAGATGCAGCGATTGAGTTAAAATGTAAGTATAAGCATTCTATATTTTTCATAAAAAGCAATTTGTCGCATTAAATTAACAAGCTTTGTAACCAGGGAAGTTTTATTTCGTAGTTAACATTTTAGATTTTTTTAAAAAGTGAAATATGGTCAATCATTTTTTTTAGATTGGCACGCTTACATATTGTCTCTGTTTCCTACTGGCTTATTTCTTTTCATGTAAGACAAGTTTCTATTATTGACCTAGTTGATTTCGTATGACCCAGTTTTGTGAATTTTTTGACCGATTTTCCTATTTTGAATCTCTAACACATGTTTATAAATTTTCATTAGATTGGAATGTCACTATGGCCTTTTCAATTATTTTTTTATAATGAATTTATACAGATTTTATAACTGAAACGGAAGGACTAAATAAAATATGATGTTTGCGATCTTTGTAAACAGGGTAATTTCTCTTTTTTATTAACCGGTTGGTCATAATAATGATGATTTAATCTTTGTCATAATAAAATATTGGTATTTATTATAACAATAAGTGATTACTCTGTGATAAAGCCGAGTAAGTTTATCAAAAAATTACGGTTTTCCATTATGAAGGTTCCTAAAATGAACAAGACAATTAACTTTTATAACCCCTCTATATCTTGCCTCAGACTATAATGAAACTAGTAAGTAAAAAAGGTTCTGTAACAATGTTTAACTGTGGAGAATCGTAGCTAAAATTAATACTCAATTGCTTACCATCTCCGGTTTAAGGGAAGATGGTCAAGTCGGTCACCAAACTGAATTCCATAGCAACCACGACTAGAAATCCTTAGCAATTCAAATTAAGTTGTGATTTTAACGAGAAATAAATTTTTCTATTAATGTTTTCGATCCATATCCTTATTTGAAACATTAAAAAGGCATTATTTTATCAAACTGAAAACAAGCAGTCCTGATATATTTGTACTCAATAAAAAAGTTGGAACAATGACTTTGTAACACACACACACACACACACACACACACACACACACACACACACATGGCAAACATACTAAGCTTGAGCAATCAAGTCTTTTTTACAATATGGCTGTAATATTCATTGCATGCTAAGCTTATTTAACTTTTAACTACAAAGGATTTCTCATCGATGTAAAAAGTTTTATGGTTCATTACAAATTATTGTTGTTATATATTAGTATTTCCCAGCTTCAAACATTTCTTTCATTTCTGGTACCTTATTTTTTTTTTTATTCGCTTTGGCCAAGTAACACCCTATAGATATTTCATGATTGTATAATCTACTTAACAATTGAAAAAGAATGTATCGCAAAATCAATTATTTATTGTTTTATTGAAGGAATCTGATCATGATTGTTAGATTTAATTAAAACGAGAAAAAACATCCGGGTATTTCGTTACATACATATTTCACTTTAATATTTTATGTCATTTGCATCTACAACAACGTTAAAGCTTAAAATAACTTCTTCAATAAACTATTGTTTTATAGAACGATTGCTTTTCACGAGACTTTATTTCTTTCTCTTTCAGAACAAGAAGCACAAAATAGTTGGTGGCACAAAAAGTTCAACAAAACGCAATACTTTGACCTGGTTGCACTGCTTACACATGGAGTGTTTTTATTGGATCATATTTTGTTCAATATGTCTTCTAGTAGCTGTTTTGCATTCATATCGCAAGTATTTTTAACATGCTGTCGAAAAATAAATACTCAATTTTGTCTTGTTCTTTTTATTTTTCCGTTTTATTTGTGTCTTTTTTTGTTGCTTTGGCTTTTATAAAATACAAGTATATAACTATATGTACTTTGATTGACCTTCTTCGACTAAGGCTCCAATTTTCTATGCACTATTACAAAAATGTGTGATGTTACCGTGTGAAATAAAGCCGATTGGTCGTTTAAATACCGTAATTAAGTCATTAATAACGGACTAAGGTGTTTAAGCTTTGATTAAACAGCAACAGAAATGTGAGATTATCTTGTTTATATACGTAAATTAATTAAACTATAGCTTACATTTCAGGTCATACGGTCAATTAGTGTTACGCTTTCGTACAAAAAAGTTGCATGTTTAGGGCATTGTATGGAACGCCAATGCTGTCTCAAGGTCACGCCTCTTATAACATATGGTCAACTTTTTATATAATTGGACATTTTACTATAACATATAGTCAACTTTTTATATTAAATTAGTATAACAAAATTGAATATAAAAGGTTGACCATATGTTATAGTAAAATAATCACATATTATAGTAAAATGTCCATTTAATATAACAAATGACCATTTAATGTAAAAAGGTGATCATATGTTATAACAAAATGCCCATTTAATATAAAAAGTTGACCATATATTATTACAAAATGACCATTTAATATAAAAAGTTGACCATATGTTATAAGAAGCGTGACTTTAAGACAGCAAGGCCCTGCATAGTAAATGTCAGACTTTATACCAATTCTCTTTCTGTAAATTAACACTTGCAATGTAATTTAAACAAACTGTAAACAAAGCACCTGCAGGCACCTCGACAAATTAACCGACAAAGACAGTCGTGTAGAATAATAAAACATTGCAGCCAAAAACAATGTACTTGTCACAGTCAAAGTATCCAGGAAGACGACATAAAAATGAAGGAAATTAAAAATAAGTTACATAATTATATAAAAAGTTAAATATATCAAATCCTCTATAGATAAATCATAATCTCATAGTGGCAGAAATGTGGTATAAGACAAATCGCATAATACATAGGTTTGGGCAAAGACTCTAAGCCTTATAAATGTCCGATAGATGTTAATATTCTTACTAGGTTATACAAAATAATCACCCTGAAATTAGTTGTACGTTATGTCAGTTACTAAAAATAGTTTAACTTGGTTAAGTGAAAAATTCCACTCGCATTAAATAATAGTGAAACAAACAATTTAGACTGTTGGTTTTTAATCAGATGTACAGTAGTTTTTGGATGTCGCATTCACGCATTTCTGTTTTTTAAAACATTTACTAGTACGACAAATATTCACCTATTTAAGCTATATATATATATATATATATATATATATATATATATATATATATATATATATATATATATATATATATATATTTATATATATATATATATATATATATGTGTGTGTGTTTTTTTTAACAAATAAATTCCTAATCCTAATTTTGGTTTTAAATTAAGGTACAAGTCACTTAACGTTTTATTAATATTTATCCAGTCTTAATTAAATTATATTCTAGGAATAACCTTAGTATTTATCAGTATAAGAAAAATGTTGAAATATCAACTGATATGTTGCTAAACTTTCATGACTTTTTCAACTAGATTATAGTACATTTCAGAACCATGTTCAAATCTTATCACAGCCTTTTGCAGAATATGTAAAATAAAAGTGGGGGATTGACGGGGTCAGTATAAATAGCTGATGCGTAATACACTTTACACAACCGTCAACAATACCAACCAGAGAAATCTGTTTACGACAGCAATTTTATATATTTCTGCATGTTATTTTATGTGACATAATGAACAGACATTGATACAATGTATTTTCATCAGTAGCATTTATTATAATTGATATTTAATTCCTGATTGAGCGTTTATCGTAATTAACTGTACACGTGGTTGAAGATCACGATGTAATTTCCGTCATTGCTATGTTTATTTGTTGTAAGGTAAATATTCTAAGTACTGATGGTTTTTCAAGCATGACTTCTCCTCATGTGACGCATACCTGGTTTTTATAACCATGATAAATACAACATATACAAACTGCTTTTTGTATTCAATATGTAAAAAGGGCCAAGAGAAAAACAACTAGACAACTGTTGCTTAGGAAGCTGTAATTGTCATCCAAGCAACCAAATGCACAATATAAAAACTGAAGGATATGAATCACAACATGCAAGAAAAAAACATATAAAGACAACTGTTTAAAACATCTTTTGACTCCAGACAGGTCCTGGATATAATAACAATAATAATATAGATATAACATACTGTGAAAGGTTTATTGTGTAAATAGCTTTTGTTTATTTGTTGTTACTAAAGTAAAATTGACATGCTTTTAAGTAATTAATCATTTAAACATGTATGTAGAGAGGCGTTCTGATTTTGTATGTTTATGACAGATATGTTACATTATTTAATCAGTACCATATTCCAAACGTTATTTACACAAAACTTCCTGCGTTAATTTTCAGCTAAATAACGCATTTGTGTCGTTGC